>CAJQUW010003497.1:0-64366 GCA_907163375.1 Prostheceraeus crozeri
TCGAGAAGATGTTTGAATCTATTTTCTATCATCCCGTCGTCAAACAAACTATACCCTCTATTGCTATCAAAATTACCAATGGTTTACAAGAGTGCATCCACGTGGAAGATACTAAATCCCTCATAACGTTAGTGTTTCGGAAAACAAAGTGAAGTCTTTATACAACATTTATTGAAATATGTACATGAATGTGAAGCAATAGACTTTATACAACATCCACTGAAAATATATACATGAGCGCACTTCAATAAACATTGTTATATACAAAAAGTCTTTTTACTTCGTGAAGGGTGGAAATATACAGGGATAGGAAAAATGTCTTTCAGTGGAAAAGTCATCACATAGGGAATGTACAGATGTGGACACATATTCACAAGGAAAAAACAATCTCATGCGATACATAAAACAACAATGTTTATCTACAGAAATCAACATCAAAATACTAAGTTAAGGATGATTATGCTAAGACGTCTCCTGAATGTGGTAGTGTGAGTTTAATTCTTTTGGGTGGTGGTATGTTTGTGTCAGGATGTCCATGTGGAAGGAAGAGATATGTTGTGTTCTAGCCAGCACCTCTTATCCTCCCATGCTGAAAGCGCCCGTTTCCTAAAAGTATGAGTTTTGATCTCATGCGACTTAGATTTTAAGATTGTCATATTGACAAACGTTATATTTTTATTTCTATAGGCTTTCCTGAAATTCTAATGTTTCATATTTTGCACAATGGTTTTTGATTTGCCTTTAGCGCGCTTAATGCTATAGTCGCTATACTTTAATTTCATACTGTACATTTTTTGACGGAGGAGAATCATTTCATCTATTTCCTTCCCTGCTGTCTCATCCTTAAAAGCAGCCAAGTTTTGCCTTATTTTTGATGGAGTAGAGTGGATGATCAGCAGGATAATTTGATGTATCAAAAATCTTTCTAAAGATTTTCCTACTTCATTGAAATTTAAATCTTTTTGAGTGGTAATACCTAAGAAGAAACTATCTGTATCACCACCCAACAAACGAACCTCTTTTACGAGAGGACATGGTTTTAGTATTTTATAAAAGAGTTGGTACATTTCAAGCTTAGAGTAATCTAGTACAGCTTGACCAATATAGATGGGTTTGCACAACTCAACTTCAGATTTTATCATTTTAACACCTATAAGGTCCTCATCGATAATGTCTCTATCGATGAATAGAGGTGATGAGACCAATTTGTGATACTTTTGATCATCATTAACTAGTTTGTAGTTTACGCGCTTTCTAACATCCTCCATCGTCTTACCAAATAGACTGTTGTTCTTATATATATAAAAATCTTTTTCAAAATTATTTTGGGCTAGTGCACGTTTCTGGCTGTTGCTATCAATATATGGTTTGAGGAAGGCTTTCTGTCTAAATTTAATAATGCGGTGAACTCTTTTTAAAATCATACCCATTTCTAAATAAAATTTTAAGATGCTAAAGTGGACTAGATAGTTTTCTTTATCATACTGGGTGAGTAAAAGTTTGCGGCAAAGGCTTATAGTTCGGGTTGACCGCATGATTCTAAATCTTTATGAAATTGTTTCATAAAGTCGGAAAACATATCTTTGGTCACTTCACCTGATTCGGGTGCGAGTGGAAAATCCACGGTTTTATGTTTAATATTATTTGGATAGATTAGATCTATCTCAAAATAATATCCCCAATCACCTTCATCTGGAATTGCTAGTATGTTGGAAGGGTTGGAGAAATGTTGAATTTCACTATCATCTAACCAGCTAAACTCAGAGTGAGGTAGCGGTTTGGATAATGAACTACCATACAAATTATTTTGGTCATAATACTTCAGATGAGTCTGGTCATTGCCTACTATTTTTGATTTTAACCTATGTTTATTTACAAATGTGAGACCACCGCGAATTCCTCGCTCAAATAAATTATACATCTCTGGATCTTGTAAGAGATGAATGGTCTCACCAGTCATTTTAAAAGCAGACTTAAATGACATGGCTGGCAGACTGACAAAGTGGACGGGATCTAACTTATCTTCTTCTAATGCCACTCGTCGAAACTCCTGAAATACATCAGCCAGCAAAAATACATCTAACTTAAGGTAGGCAATCATATATTCACCAAATGTATGGCAGTCAAATTTTATCCATGCATCTTGTGCATGATCATAATCTTCGGTCTTACATTCTGCACCGGTCAAATCATTTTTAAATTTATCTATGGGCGGAAGAGAAGTCTCGCCGAGTTTACTAATTGCATCAAAATATGCATATGGAAAGACTCCTTTCCGTGTGATGACTTCATCGGTTAGATTTGGATATTGTTTCTTAAGATTTTGTGTTAGTGGAAGAGACTTTAGATTTTGCACGAGAGAGGCCAGTGATGCAGTCATAAATTGGTAGGAATCTAAAAATTTTATATCAAAATAGACCGTATTATTTTCTTTAGTTTTATCGACAGGCACTTTTGCTGTCATGGCCATAAACTTCTCTCTCGTTTGCGCTATTACATCAAGCTTCCACTCTTTCATTTGACCTAAACCTCCTTTTATTATCATATGGCTGTCGTAGCCCTTGAAATTATGGAAAATGACGGGTAATGTACGCCGCTTCATCCTCAGCGAAAAATTACATTTTGAACAGAGTGCGTTTCTAAATTTACCAGTGATGTGATCATGGTCGCGCACTTTCTTAATCTTATCATCGTCACATGTTTTCCTACATTTGGGGCAAACGTTGCAACTATCAAATTTTGCTTGATCATCTGCTGTCATATGCAATGATCTGCGATAGAGTTCACCATCATACTTTTGTTGAAATTTTACAGCCTGTTCGAGGAATTGTAGGAATTGGTAAATACAATCCTCACCTTGCCAGACGCGCATTTTATTTTGCCTACTGCTAAAGTGATCATGCCATACTTCATAGCAGGAAATGGCTGCTGGTCGATGGATGTTATCATCGATATAGCATTCGATGTCAGCATAGATGACACGAAGAGGACTTAGTTCATCACCATTCTCTCTATATGAAAACTCCTTATCTTTGGGCATGCGTTCCATTTGCAGTTTACCTCGCTTACACCACTCATAATGAGTTTCAAATTTAGTTTTCCTCCTAAAGTGGCGAATACATCTGTCGCAGTAATATAACTCTCTACTCGAGTTTTCTAAGTGGTGGTATAAGCGAGAGATTTTGGGAATACCGCAGTAGTGCCATTCCTCACTATCATCCTGTTTTACTAATAACAGGTTTACTGTACGTTCATAACAACTCGAACGCGAGTTGTAGCGCACACCCTTCAATCCTTTTTCCCAAACATGGAGAACTATTTTAATGTTGTTCAATTTTTCAAATTTTTCTATATCTTTAATTTTCATATCGTCACTATTACAGTCATCGAAGTTTAATTCATTCTCCCACTGCCTATAGCTATATGTGCGATTTCGATTCGCATTGATGTCATTATAGTGGAGAATGGAGAGGACAGCATATTTAAAAACATTGCGATTCGCAATCGACATTGATGACTGCTGTTTTGTTTTTTAAATTTTTTGGAAGTTTAAAGGAGCCTCGACCACTATGATTTCCTAATAGACTGATTTTAAATAAGGCGGACTCAATGCCGTCAAAAATGAGACCGCTATCGCGCTCGTTAAATTTATCAATATTTAATTTTAATCCTTGGATGTGAAAATTTATCCAAGACTCATAGTCTACAACCTCGGTTGCAGGAGAGGAGGGTATGTGAAACTCTAACCTCTCTATTATTTGTCCAGTATGGTGGTCGATTTTTACATATTTTATTTTAAGATAGATGAGCGCCTTCATCCTAAAATTGTCTAAATTGTTGAAGAGCGCTTCTATCAATGATGAATTTTGATGAAACCATTCCTCAAAGTTAGCAATGGTTTCTGAGGAGTCCATCTGGTAGTTCCTCACTAAATTATTTATGGACACCTCAGTGAGTCGGATAGAGGAGGTACCGTTGGTGTAGGTATCGTTCGTGTGTGTATGTTGAAGTCTGTGCGAAGATAGTTCAAAACGTGTCTCGAAAGACTGAATGCACAAGTCGCAAGAAAAGGAGACATCGTTAACAGAATCATCCCTACCTTCGGAGATTGATGCCGGCTTAGGTCGACAAACACCTCGCTTGATGTGTCGGGTGAGATCCCATTTCCTCGTGAAGATGTGCCCACAGTCAGCACATTCCCACTCGTTGCCATATCGCGACAGTTCTGAGCTGGAACTCGCATCACCTGAAAGAGAAATCATTCTATCATCTCTGTTCAAGCCTCAGTGTAGTGTTACAACCTACCTTGACTCAATAACTCTAAACTTTCCTCGAGAAGAGAGGGCGTTGGTGATGAAGTTGATGCCTGAAATTGAGGAAGATGCTATTAGTCACACGTTTGAGGGAGATGAGAGAGGAAATCTTTAACTTACCATTTTAATGAAATATGATCAGACAGAATAATACTCAAAGAGAGAGATCGTGCGTTCGTCACTTGTATGATTCACAGATTAAATGAAATGATATGAATGTCACTTTGCTTATATACTTTCATTCTCTTCATTCATTGGATGTTCATTCTGATTGGCTGCTTGTGTATACTTTAGAATTAGAAAAATGTTAAAGTTATCATTATTCAAAGTCAGCATTTCAAAGACAACATGACAAGTCCTCCAACAACACCAAATACCGCATTGGAGTTCTCCTCTCCATGCACATCAGCAAAGGTGCTCGTTACACCAAATGCACCAAGAAAGGCGAAGGTGGAGAAGGTGTACCGACTGGACAATATACGAAAGTTATCATTACCAGCGGACGAGGAAGATGAGAGTGTATGTGAGAAGGAGTGTCCCGACTTAACAGGCGTGAGGTGGAAGTATCTCCAGTACGATACTGACGATGTGATGGAGATCACCAGCACGAAATTCCTCCACCAATTATG
The DNA here is from genome assembly GCA_907163375.1 of Prostheceraeus crozeri. Classification (NCBI taxonomy): domain Eukaryota; kingdom Metazoa; phylum Platyhelminthes; order Polycladida; family Euryleptidae; genus Prostheceraeus; species Prostheceraeus crozeri. The sequence continues at coordinate 4,943 of CAJQUW010003497.1, forward strand.
GGAGTGGTACACCCCTAACTCCCAGCCACGAACTATGGCAGAGTGGGAGTATATTGATAAAGTGAGGCTTGCAGTGGAAGAACGATTAAAGCAACTGAACTGTTTTTGTTATCTATGTGAAGCCAGACTCTGGGACGATATTGACGATGAAGACCTTTTGAAATACATGCCATAATAAATGTTTATTTCGTATTATCTTTGCTTTCATACTGACTTACTTGAATGGGGCTTCAGTGGATGATTTAACCATGTATACTTTTTCATTTGGAAATAGTAGCACGCTTAGTCTAACTTGTAAATCTTATAACATTTCATATGGGCGATGATGGTAGATGAAATAGTGTTAGATAAAATTAAGATAGCTTACACTTCTGATACAGGGATAGCAATCGACTGCGATCCATGTGTAAAGAGCTTGTTAGACTACGGAAGAGAGAAGTGTGTTATGTTGCGTGTGGCGCGTGAGTGTCCTCCCATTTCATTCCATTCATCAATTCGTCTCATTGATAGAGACAGGTAGAACTCATGGTTCTCATAACGTATGCAATGGAAAGTTTTAGGCAACCTTCGACAGTTGGCTAAATGTCGCCCTGGCGCGAATGCATACTACGTTGAGACAGAGGCAATCACTTGCAAACATGACGCAGAGAGGTTTAACAAGATTGACCATTGCCGAATGTCCCTTGCGGTATACATAGCTACGGGTTTCACCGCCGCCCTTTACAGGAACGCCCGTCGAAAGGAAGTATTACACCGAACTTCATTTGCGACGTTCAAGTTGACTGATAGCAGATTCAACTTAATGATAGTATTCGCCAGTCCGAAGACTGCTCAGGGCAAACCGCGAAGAGGTTCTATCATGTCTTGCCCCATGGTGGCCCTTAAGAGAGCCGATGGTTCGTTCTCGGGGTGTGTGGTAGGGACTCAGGCTTGTTGTTTCGACTGCGGCTCCGGCAACGGGGCGGGTGGTCACTTCTCTTGGATGTCTGTAAAGAAAGAAGTAGTGAGTTATCATCTTACATATCAATTTAGTCATTTTTACTTACAGATCTTCTCGGACGCTTCCTCATAAAGGAAATTCGAGATCGGATCACGATGATCGAAGGTGAAGTGTAGACACTCCACCCCTTTCTTCACCCGAGAGTAGCATTTCTCCCCTCTTCCACGCTCGTACAAGAGAGGAGTTTCTGCTACTCTCCCCTTTCTAATAGGGATGTGCAGACGACTGGAACGCACCCTTCGATCGCGATCCACCAGCTGCGCCGAACGGTGCAGCTCGTGGTTCGTCTCGACAACCTTAGCCATCTGCACACGGAGTCTCTCCACTTCCTCCTTCAACCTTCGTATCTCCTTCTCCCTACTTTCCCTCTCTGCTAGCAAAGCCTCTTCTCTGGCTTTCCCCTCGAGAGTCTTGAGCCTCTCCTGCTCCAACTCGCCATCCCGCTCGCTTAATCTCTCCTTCACCTTCTTCATCTCTCCGGCCACGTTCTTTAGGTCCTCATACTTTGCCTTGTATGAGAAGGCCTCCTCCTTCAACTTCTCCGCCTCTTTCTTTAATCTATCCCGTTCGGCGATCACCGGCGGGCGCTTGACAAAATTGCGACATTGTGTTGCAATTCCACTCACAGTTACGGCTGTAGGGGTCTCGCGATCGAGGTCGACGTCCTTGATAAGTTGCGACTGTAGCTCTCCCTCCTCCTCCTCACTATCGCTGCTGGTCAGCGAACTCTCGCTACTAAGCGAGGATACAGCGGCAATCGCTTCAATGGCGGATTGTAGCTCAGTGGCCTCAGTGGTGAAGAGTGAACTCCGTTCTTGCTCGTTGGCAGATTGTAGCTCTAAAGAACGGAGCTCAGTGGCGAAGAGTGAACTCCGTTCTTCTTCGCCTACTTCGCCTGTTTGACACTCGCTGTGTTGTGAGTGCCAATCCTCCAGCCGCTCACTTAAGCGATTGACTTTGTGGACTCCGCAATAGTAGCGAGCGACCCCTATCTGTTTCTTGTTAGTACAAGCGTGCTTTTTGAAGGCGTCAGCTCGGAATACCTTCCGGCATTGACACAGTTTGAAACTGGTCTTCATATTATTGTATTTCGGCATTTCTGAAGCGAAAAACGGAAAACAATGATTTTTACACTTAGTGAGGAATGATAGATTTGAGTGTAGTGAGTGGCACTCGATCCCGTCGACAGCCCGAAGGCCTTGTACTGATCACTAGGGAAGTGAGAGATCTTCCCCGATACCCGCTATTTACAGCTGAAGACATCATTGTCACTGCCCCGAAGTGGTAACAGCAACGCCGAGTCAAAGGTAGTGAACAGTAGCTGGGATCTAACCCCTCAAAGCTGCCTTAGACTTAGTTAAATTTGAAACATGATATCAGATTTGAACTTAGCATACTTGAAAACCTTGAGGAAACATCCCAAGTTATTGCTTTGATCAGCTTGATAGCAAGCCGTAGAGTGCTTGATTCACCAGCGTTTTGCAATGGAGATGTTTAGAGGCCACCCATGACAAGATAGCGAAGACTCAACCGATTGGCGTTCAAAGTGCTACGTTGAGAGCTGTGTCAAATGCCCAACATGAGTTGCCCCAGCGGTTACGGTCTCAAATATGACACATTCCCTTGCCACACTTATCACTACGGCATCGTCCGCCGTCCCGAAGGAACACCCTGTCAGTGGAATATTACAGCAAAACTCTCCGTGTCTTGCTTGCTTTCAGTGAAAAGCCGCTTATAGCATGAGAAGGCTGGCTCAGACATCATTAAAAATGCTTTCATTGACTTCAGCAGGGTCGAAAACCCCAGAAAACCTCCAAAAATAGTGAATTTAAATTTTTCAACTTTTTAGCACTACTTATGAAATTTTATAAGTAGTTTATCACTTAGGGCAGGTCAATAGCGACCGAACCTTTTTTGAATCAAGTCAAACGGACTTGTAGAAGCAAAGTTACAAGCCTTTAAAGTTTTGGAGTCTTTTATGGCCTGGAGACGAAGGCCATCTCCTGGCGAACCTCTAAGTCTGACGGCTTAGCTGATATCAGCAATGAAATTTTCTAAGTCGGTTTCTTACAGAAACTCGGAATTTGGAATGTCCGAAGCTATCATCGGAGCTCAGAGAGACGACCTACCTCTGACAATCGTTCTCCTCTAAATGACAAGTCTCCGTCGGTTCCCAGCTTATATAGTGTGTGGCGATCAGCTGATGACGTAATACCCATCATCCAAACACTAAAAATCCCGCCTTTCTCCGGTTCTAGTGCTCCGATTGAGCTAGAAATACACCATTTCCATGTAGAATTTCACGCTGAATCCGAATCTGGCCTCCGTTTTCCCATCCGATGCTTCGTTTTGGCTCTACAGTAGGCAGCCATCGCAAAAATTCTAAGTGTCGTTTTTCGAAAAATGTTGAAACTTTTTTCACTCCGATTGACTTGAAACTCACCATACAGATAGAGAATTTCACGCTGATTCCAAATCTGAAATCCGTTTTCCAATCCGATGCTTCGTTTTGAAGCTACAGCCCAAAACGTCCCAAATTCTAACTCTGTCGTTTTTCACCAATGTCCCAAAATCTTAAATGGCGTCTCACATCTAAACGAAGACAGATAGGAACAAGCCGATTCTTTCACTGAATTTGTCTCACTCTTAGCTTTCAAACGAGCTATCGCACGACAAAATCCGTCCACTAGAAGCCAAAATCGAAGCAAGCTGTACAGAGGGGGGGGAGGTCAGTGAAATTTCAGAATTTCACTGAAAAATGGTTTGGTGACGGTCCCAGGTCGAAATTCCACACTTTGGAAAATTTTCAAAATTTTACCCATACAAAGTCACTCTGACACTTAGGATTTTTTCAGGTAAGCGAGCTCCGACCTAAAATCTTGTAACCGCTCTAACTTTTGAACGAAGACAGATAGGAACAAGCCGATTCTTTCACTGAACTTGTCTCACTCTTAGCTTTCAAACGAGCTATCGCACGACAAAATCCATCCACTGGAAGCCAAAATCGAAGCAAGCTGTCCAGAGGGGGGGGGGACGTCAGTGAAATTTCAGAATTTGATGAAAAATGTTTTGGTGACGGTTCCAGGTCGAAATTCCACACTTTGGAAAATTTTCAAAATTTTACCCATACAAAGTCACTCTGACACTTAGGATTTTTTCAGGTAAGCGAGCTCCGACCTAAAATCTTGTAACCGCTCTAACTTTTGAACGAAGACAGATAGGAACAAGCCGATTCTTTCACTGAATTTGTCTCACTCTTAGCTTTCAAACGAGCTATCGCACGACAAAATCCGTCCACTAGAAGCCAAAATCGAAGCAAGCTGTCCAGGGGGGGGGAGGTCAGTGAAAATTTTTTCTCTCCGATTTCGCTGGAAACATCCTTCCTAACCCAAAATTTCACGTAGATTCCGAATCTGGCCTCCGTTTTCTCATCCGATGCTTCGTTTGGACGCTACACACCAAAACGTCCCAAATTCTAACTCTGTCGTTTTTCGAAAAATGTTGAAAATTTTTTCTCACCGATTGCCTTGAAACTCACCCTACCGATGCAGAATTTCACGCTGAACACGAATCCGACCTCCGTTTTCTCATCCGACCACTCCTTCCACTCGAAACAACCCATTTTACAACCCAACATTCAGCACGAAAAACATCACACACTATAGCCTCAAGACTAATCCTGGCGGTCGCCCAAGTCCACCACGACACTCAGACCCAAAGCACCACGGCGGCCGACCACGACACTCTGCCGTTCCAGAGGGGGGGGAGGGGAGGGGGAGGGGAGGGGGAGGGGAGGGGGGGGAGTCAGCGATGGCGGCCATCTTGCGCTATCTGGTGTTTGTCACTTCCTTACTACTAACGGTAAACAGTAAGTTTTTAACTATAATTGAATGAATTTCTGTTTCCTATATCATATTGAATATTTTTCTTTATTATATGTTGGCCCAGTAAGGGCTTCATCCTTAAAAGCACTGATGGATGACTGATGGTGATGCGTAAAAGGACTGATCTAAGCCTCGAGAGGGGTACCGTTGAATTCGTGTCGTTAGAGGATTTAGACCACAGGGTTTGCCCCCACTTTCTGCCGGTCCAAATAGTCTTTGGACAACTTTGTTCATGATGGGGGTCAGTCGAAAATTTTCTAAGTATGGATCCGTGGCGGATACACCACGGAACTAATACAGAACAAGAGAAAATTTGACTATGTTAGAATCCGTCACGGATACCAGACGGAACAAGAAAGACTTGCCTATCTTATTCCAACAAGTGCAATAAAGGTTGTAAATGAGGCTGCCCTAGAGGCAATCGAGCACGCTTTGTCGAATGTCAATGGTCCCAAGTCTATCCATGTCCAAGAATTGAGTCAAAATATCCTATAACCGGAAACAGGGAGAAGCAAAACGAACCGAGTTGACGAAAGTTTGCAAACGAGGTCCCACAAGGAGTAGTTCAGCACGCTGAATCAAAAGGTGCTGGTCCCAAGTCGATCAGTGCCCAGGTAGTGCCAAAAATGGCCGATGTCCTATAAAGAGACACGAGGCTGCAAATCAAAAAAATTACAAGTTCGCATCCGCGGACTCCATTAAATCCGTGTGTTCCGTGAGCGTTCCGTAGCAGATCCGCCACGGAACGACACTTCGGCAAATTTTCGTGGACCTCTCGAAAATAAAATGTTTCTAATTTTTTCCCACGCAAAGTCGATTTCCAAAAAACTTGTTGTTCGAACTCAGGAACATCTTTCTGAAAGGAGGGGGGTGAGTCGAAAAATGTTCTAAGTTCTGAATCGGCTTTGTGGCAAATTTTAACACAGCCAATTTTTCACTCTAATCCGTAGACGTTCCGCTTTGAGTCCGTTAAAACCGTTTTGTAACAGATCTGCCACGGATCGACACTATACGGCAAATTTTCATAGACCTTCCCCCGCATCCGCTAAACGGACATTTTAGCACTACTTGTGTTCCTGAATGTTTCGCTCACGAAAATGTTGATGATATATTTTCTAGCATTGAAATATTGGAGAGTAACAAATCAACAAATTATATTTGCTAGCTAAGTGTTCGACAGAACACACCTGTCTAAACAGGTTAAATAATCAAATTAATTTTCAATTGCAAATTCTTTTACTTGCTATCAGTGAATTTGTAAACTTAATTTTTCGTTTTAGATCGTCAAAGCAAAATGTTTGGCTCAAGCGCTTCCGCATTAAATGTGATGGCTTGGATAATACTATGCAGCTGTGTTGAAGTCTGTAATTCAAATAATTGCCTTGCTCAATCGGTAAAATTTGTATGCGTGAATACAGAGTTGACATCTGTTCCAAGATATCAACCTTCACTTCATAGGATTAGACGTATGATTTTTCGAGGTGCAAATTATCTGTCTATTCTGCGCAAAGATTCATTCAAACATTGGAGAAAAGTAATTATTTTGGAATTGATTAATGCTTCAATCACTAACATAGCAGCAGATGCTTTTTCTGATTTAGGGAACCTTCAGACTCTTAGGATTTTGAGAAATCCATTGATTTTTGGCAGCCGGATGACACCTGAAGTATTTCGGCCGTTGCAGTCTTTGTTGCGCTTGACGATAGAACATTGTCCTATTACAAGGATTAAGGCTGGATTCTTCCAGTTATTGTCAAAACTTCAAATTCTCGAGATACGATTTTCAAAGCCTCCGCCATTAACAATTGAAGAAAATGCCTTCAAAGGTTTGGACGTACTACGGCGCCTTAATTTAGAAGGCAATGATATAGCTACACTTCATGCAGACATGATGTTACTTGAGTCATTGGAGTATCTTAATATACATCATGGAAATAAATATCATTGCGATTGTCATTTGAGATGGCTTAACACATGGGGGAAGAGATCTGGACATTCCCTGCCGTTGCGATGCTCATCTCCACCGGCACTGAGGTCAAAGAATCTGTATAAATTGGATCATTCTGATTTACCTTGTTACTCATCAATCATAATCAACAAAATTGCAGATAGATCTGTTGATCGAGGTGATAACCTAACTCTCATTTGTCGAGTCGTGTCTAATCAAACTGTAAATATAACGTGGTTCAGGCGGGGCAAACAGCTTACGAATAGGAAGAACAAGTTTATGATTTATGAATTGAATGGGACGGAACTTGCATCATGTTTGACGATCTTAAACGTAAAATTCTTGGATAAGGGTGAGTGGACCTGTCGAGTGGAAAACAGAAACGGACACGTTAAATTTTCATTCAACCTCACCATTGTAAATGCACCCTTGAAAACAGACGGATATGTCGTTGTTTTAGTCGTCGTATTTACTATTATCGCACTTATTATTATTATACTGTTTTGCTGCAATGCTGTAAGAAACCTTTGGTCTTCAGATCCGGATGCTGACTTGAGTCTATTTGGATCCTCTGCATCGAGATCGAAAGTTGATGCAGCTCAGAAAACAGCAGGACATTCAACAACAGCAGGTACAACAGAAACAGCAGCTGAGAGCAGCACAGCAACACATTCAACAGAAGACACATCAGCTGAGAGCAATCCTACAAGACACTAAGAGAATCACTGAATATTCATTTTTTCTCTTTTCCTGTGTTGTCAAATTTTCCCGGAAAGACGTTTAGAAATACCGAAGTTTTGAATAAATTGTTGCGTAAACGCTCGAGTTGATTCTGATACATGCAAGGATGGAAGCGGTTAAAACATATTCAACTGGTTAGCCGGTTAACCGGTTTATGTACTTGGTGAACTTATCAACGTAAATTTTATAACATTTTCAAGCTTTGAGATCTTTCAATACATTATTACAAAATTTGATTGTCTTCAGACCCTGTTAATAAGTCGAAATGATCTCAAGCCACATCGAAATCGAAGATCTCGGCCTAAGTGCATTTCCAGTGACATTTCAAGGATTACAGTGTTATCAACTGAGTTTTTCAAGAAGCTCAGTTAAAACTCAATGTATCGAGTTTGCCGGATTAACCAAGTTAAGTAAAACGCGGTATACTGAGTTTTCTAAAAACTCGGCTCTAACTTAGTAAAATATTCCAGCAAAACTCGATTAACTATAAGTTACATTCGGAAAATGCACCAGTAGGCCTACCCACCCCGTCCTATCAGAAATTGAAAATGAAGGCATGTTATAAAAGCTTCAATCGAGAACTTTTTTCATCTACGCCAGAAGGGGCATGAAGACAAGTCAATTCACGCAAAATTAAACGCATAAGATACGTCAAATTTCTCAGAGAGGTTAAAGAAGGGGTTAGAAAGTAGGCCTTATATGACAATAGAGCTGAACTAAATTATCGCTAAAAAGAAGCTGCAATGACTTCTAGCTTATGTCAAATTTAGGCTATTTTTGTGATTACAAATGATGAATATTTTGACGGAAGCATAGAGCCTAAGGAAATGTTCTTTGCACAGACCACTTGATTGGCCTTTGCGCTTGATAAATGTTTGTCTAGATATTTCTTGTTACGTTCTTTAGCCACTATAGCAATAGAAATGCTATAGCAATTTTCCAAAATAAGAATTAGGTTTTGTTTTTTTACTTAGACAATGCAACAGGCATAATATCATAAAGAACAACAATTAATCTGTAATGCGTCATGTAAATAAAACTTAGAATTGATGCGTAATCATCATGCCCGAGCCGCTTTCATCGTTGAAAAATCAAACAGGCATGATTCAAAAACAAAGCTTCAAAAGCCTTGGAACGAGAAGGAATTTCAATGTAAGTCTTATCGTGTCTGCTATGATCCTGGAATTTCAAGATATGCATGCCATCTCAATTAGAATGCTTGACTTATACGATGCAGCGCTGAATAGCTGGACAAATTTAGAGTTTACCATCGACTGTTTGAAGGCGCTGGACGCCGAAGGCGCGTCTGATTTTCACTTTTAATATTTTAGGAAACCATCGACCAAAAATTTGGGGAGTTTTTCTAACTTGCTTTGAGGAAATTTAGAGTTAACCGAATTTCCAAAAGCGAATTAGATCTTCACAAAACTCAGATCCAGTAAAACGCAGTATACCGAGTTACATGAGGAATAAACTCAGTTACATAATGCAGTTTTTTGAGCATGGAATATAAAGCTCGGTGCAACTCGGTGTACTCAGCTAAATCGGAAAAACTAAAACTTAGTTGACAACACTGCAAGAATAGCGCGATATAGGGTGTATCCAAAATTGAAAATATAGGTCTATTCTATGTAGGCTACTAATTACATGTAATGCGTTTTGAAAGCTGTAGTTCGGGTGAGTGATTGCAAATTATTATGCCGGATTCTCTAAATTTCGATTAAAAATGAAATAGAGAATTCACATTGAGCATTTTCTAACAATCGGTTGCAACGTTTATAATAGTAAGCGTTGATTTCATCAACTCATTAATTACTTATTGCAGGCTATGATATTTTGCATGATAAGAAATGGCTAGATAGTAACTTTGGTGCACACTTAGAGGCTATAGAGAATCTATCAGTCGAAATTTTAGCCTCGGGAATTGAATACTTTAGAAGTCAGTGCCGACAAATATTCAAATAGCTAAATTCAATTAGTTAATTCAATTAGTTAAAATTGCAGAATAGAGATTTATTTACTGTTTGCGACAGGGTTGGAATAGTCGTTTTCTGCCAACCGAATTGACGGCCGGTTACTCTAATTATGGCTATGGCGACTATTGGCGACATCCATTCGAAAACTTAACTGATTAGTCAATTCAAAGAATTACAACATAATAAAGGCAAAAAATAATGCAATGGAGACCTATCTGCCGTAAATCATTTATCCGCTTTTGCAACATGTCGCAGGTTCTGCTGCTTCTTCAGGCAATACTAACACGTCAGATGGCAAACATCGATACGAGGTACATGTATGATTAAGGTAAATGTCGCACTGGGCTGGAGCAGAATGTGATCATTATTCATACGCTGAATTTGAAGTCAAAGTTCACCAGTGCATAATAAATAGAGTATAGTCTTTCAATTCTTTACGACCCGACCATTTGAAGAGGGGCACAACTAACAAATAGCCATAGCTTCTGATTCGACATCTAACAAGACTTTCATGTCTACATATAATAGAAAAAGTAAAATCATTTTCAAGAGATCGATCATGACATAGAGGTGCAAGCAAAAAAACATTTGTACGACGTTTTGGTTGACAGTGCTCTTATACACGATCATAAAATGGTCGATCAGTACTCCCGATGTAAAATTCAGCACACAATTTACATTGGCCTTTATAAACGACTTTTCTTGCACATCAAGTAATAGACGGATTATTTATGAAGCATGACCGTTTCAAACTTCTTTTATATCGTTTTACTTTATTTAATTGACGAGAGAGATTCACGCCAGGTTTATCAATGACACGGATATTAAATGCGGCGTTGCTGGCTATTGGAGATAATTTACATGTATAATTAAATTTATCACTCACGAATACTACTTTCATGATGAGAGAACCTTTTTGAAGATACGGCGTCCGGTGTCGATTATTCTGAGTCTTATAAGCATAACATCGGATGTCATTCTTTAAATAGCCATTTATTGATAGCCCATTTTTGAAACAGGATGTAGCTATTAACTAATCGCTGTTGTCAGAACATAATCGATTGACTCTGCGAGTCTGACTATTGCCTAAACATGCAGGAGGGCCAGCGACACGTTGCAAAAGTGGATAGACAATTTACGGCCGATAGTTCTTTTTCTGCATTATTTTTTGAATTTTTTTTTAATTTGCACTATCATACATTGCAAATGCATGTAAGTATAGCATAATTTACATGCAAGTGTTGCAAACAGTTTCTGAAAATTTCATCTTCAAATCCTTATTTAAAGTCGTAGAAGGAACCGTTGGCTATTAGACATACAAACCTATTGATAGTCAGATTGGTCAGAGATGACAAAGCAGCAGCAACTGTTTCAACTTATGAGGAAAATTTGCAAATTTTGTTGTTCATCCTTCTTTTTGGGGATTAGGGGCCTTGTGTTGAAAGCTTCAAAGACTCAAGTTTTTGGAATTACATTAATAAGTTGAGGCGATGAATCTATTGATGAATTCTCGTCTATTTTTGTTCAAGGATTCTGACTGTACCTGGATTTTGAACTTTGTTCTTCATAATGCGCATGTGAAGGTTTTGTAGCTGACTTGACAGCTGTGGAGCGCACATCGACACTGATTACGTAGGCCTACCAATCAATGTGCAATTATTGACTTATTCATTTGGTTTTGGTTTCAAACCCTGCTTTATCTCAAATAATGTTTCCATAATCGTTTCCATAATAAAGTGCGTCCCAGCCTATCTGAATTTTGCTATGAGTTACGTATTCCCTACCTAATTTGTCGCTTAGAATTATTTTACATCTTGAATTAGTTATTACGCGCATTGCTGCACAATTTTTCCGAACGCGTACAAAATGCAGCATGTTATCAAAGTACGAATAATTGCCTAATTGCCTGATCGAAGATTAAATTTGATAGATTTTGATATAAATCAGTACCAGTGCTCTTCGATCGGGAACTTTTGCTTATCCGCGTGCCAGTGGACCTATCGTGTGCTAGATAGAAATCATAGAAATCGACAACAATGAAACCTCTAGAACGGAGGTTACGCTTCATGCAATACACAATAGTGGCACATAAATCGCACGCATTTTCACTTAGATACACCTGTCAACGGCTGTATCATTGGGTTAGAATCAGTCACATGTGTAATTCTAAGCTTTTCATTGGTCATTCATGCCCCAACTTAGTTCCCCCGGCGGTGCCGCGACCTTGAGTCAATTTCCATTCTAGTCAACTTCAGTTAAACAATCTATTTCTATGATAGAAATGAAGAAATCGAATGATGTCTAACTGTCCAAGTTGACCAGCTGCCACCAAACCAGTAGGCTACAGAGACACCGCCCTAGCTCCGACCGCCGGGCCGGCCCCGTCTGCCAAAAACCCGGCCGCTTCCAACTCTGGTATGAGATATATTTCTGCAACATTTGCCTAATACTAATTACATTGATAGCATGCTTGTTGCAGACCATTCATTCCCATCAACTATGCATGAGGGAGGCAATTCGCCTCTAATATGTTCCTATCAAAAGCCGCCCGACCAAAATTTAAGTGACTCTTAGCTTTCGTGTATTTCAAGCATTTCACAAAAGTCACGGGATTTCCATCATACCTGAAGTTCAAATTTTAAAAGTGTTTTTGCTTTTTGCAAATCCTTTGAATGACTACTTTTCAAAAAACACACAGATTTTCTTTATTATCATAATTGCATTTATAAAAGGCGCACAATAGCGTAGGGCTTCTAGGCGCCCTGTATACAGTCAAAACTCAGCCAAGTGAATCGTTAGGAGTCAGGGGAGCTGAGTCAGGTTGATATCATGATCCGTTATGACGTTGTGTTATGACGTTATGTTATGATGTCGGAGGAATGAAGGCGATAGGTTTTGATCAGGTGACAGTCCTAAGAGAGATAATGGGGAGCCAGCCCATGGAGAGTCTTATACACGATGACCGCCATCTTGAATCGGATGCGTTGCTTTATCGGAAACCAATGCAACTCACGCACAATGGGTGTGATGTGTTCACGTCTCGCAGTTCATGTAATGAGTCGTGCTGCCGTACTCTGAACTTCTTGGAGGGATCGGATGACACAGTCGATGATGCAATGGAGGAGTGAGTTGCAATAGTCGAGGCGAGCCTTGATGAAGGCCTGGACCTGAGTTTTAGCCGCAAAGGTCGTTGTTGAGCGGATGACGGGGCGCAGCTGTCGTAGAAAGCAATACGCAGAACGACAGACAGTGTTGTCATGAGCAGCCGTAAGATGTTCGCCGAGATTGACTCCAAGGTCACGAACTTTGCTACTGTCTGCACTAAGTAGCCCAGAATATCGATGTCGTTGACAGTGACGATATTAACTTGCTGTCTTAACCCCGTCCAAATAATGCGTGCCTTTGATGGGTTGAGTCTAAGGCGACTGGAACTCAACCGGGCATCAATATCATTGATGCCTCGAGATAACCTAGCAGCGGCAGTAATCGAGTCTGAAGGTGGGGCACTGATATAAAGCTGGAAATCGCATATTGGTGGAGTTTGAAATCTTGCAATGCGACGATGTTAGATAGATCGGCTGTGCATAGATTAAATAGAAATGGGTCGAGAACTGAGCCCTGCGACACACCGTGATGAATGATCTGTGTCGATGACAGGTATTTCAGTAACGGTATCACAGCAAAGGTATTTCAGACAAAGGTAGCACAGCATTTAAAAAATATGAGTCTATGAATTACATCATGGCCATCTTATTATCATACATCGAAGAGAATTGGAAAATCAAATGTCGCATAAATACTAGTTATCAGTGAATACTAATTGATCAGTAATTATGACACATTAACCCCTTCATGCTCAAGTTATTTTGCGATGTGCCGGCGTTCTAGCCATCGTGCGAGGTTGAGAGTGGTGCCTTTAGAAGTGTAATGTCGCCTCTTTCTTTTGGTTTCAAATTTTTTTGATTCAAAAGATGCGGGTCGAAATGTTGCCAAATTGACACAATATGCATGAAAGGGTTATTGAAAAAGTGTCATAATATTCTTTACCCATGTTTCACCTACAAATTGTCGTACACCCACAGAAGCAATTGTAGGTCGATTGGATAAGAATAAATTTTCATTGACTGTTATGGTTGAAACAATTTCACATTTGCCTATTTGGAATGACAGGAAATTTATACATTTTCTGACTTCAAATAATTATATATTATTTATTCAGTGCAACAATTTTCATTTCAACTGTGCCATTCCCAAAAATCATCTCAACCACACAATTCGAGATCGCTGATAATGTGCTACGGCTCAGCTTCACGAGCTTCAACCTCCTTCGGCTATAAAACTCAATTCAAATTTCAAATTGATTGCGCTGTGATGTTAACGCAACCAATTTTTCCGACTTTCATTATGTCAGTACCAGCGGCGATTATTGTCTGTCATTCCCAGGTAAACACCTAAACCTATTAAAGTTGGAATCAATAGGCAACCAACTATTATGTAATTGTTTGCCTTTTATCATATCGTTTTAAAATGCATGCGAGTATATACAGCATCCGCACACTTGTACCTTCTAAATGGAGTAAAAATAAAGTATTCCAATTCAACATTCACTTTTTCTTCAATTCTATTCTTCTTTCTGACATTGCGAAAATGTCAATCGATAACATCTGAATGTCATTTTTCAGTGCCACTTTTTATCATACGGGCAATGAGTTCTTTGTAAATTGAAAGAAAAGACAAGCTACACAATCTCTCATCGGACATCCTCGTCCTAGAAAATCTTTTAATTCTTTTGAGAGTAGAGAAGGTTCCTTCACAACCACCACTACACACGCTAGGCGTGGTGAGTGTTTTGAGTAACTTTTCAGTCGTGGGAAAACGTCAGAAAAATCACGTATCAACAAGTTCAAAAACCCTGCTGCACTTACTGTCTGACCAACAAACTCATCGGTTTTATACAAAGCGTGCAATTCAGTATGCAATTTGCTTGACAAAACATGCCAACTCGGGATATTACTGGATGACGTTTATTATCAAATGATGTTTCCATGCCAATACATAATCACATCAGATGTGTGATTATCTTCTTAATGTTGAATCTTCTTTCACCATGTAAATTTCACCATTGTCTGATGTGTTACTAATAAGCTTCAAATATAATAGTACAAATATAAATAATTACATATGATAAGAATGAAATGTCTAAAATATACTTTTGGAATGAATTGCTCTATCATTAAAAATGAAACGGCAAAAGTTGGTTTAACATGATCATTTGACAGTAAACACTGCTTACCTTAATTACCCTGAGAAATCGGCACTGGTCAGTACATCAAGCAACAAAACACATTACAAACGAGGAGATATCCGTCTCTAATTATGTGCCACGCAAAAAAATAATAAAAACAATCAATATTCAGGCAAAGAAATCAAATTTTAGAAATTTTTATACTAAGGTGTGAAACTAGCACAATTTTCGAATCAATATCACTCATCATCCAGGTCCTCATGTACCAAATAAATCACATCAGCGGGTGTGGCAGATCAATATTCATCAGAATCAATCAATCATTTGAAGTTACCGTAAACTGGGGTGAGTTCGGCCACTTTGAAACACTTCATTCAAAATATTAATTGCTCAGTTTCTTATGCAGCCGAAATGAATATAGATTTGATACTGTCTTATCCATGCCCATGATATCCTATACCAATTAATTTGTATATGTCGTTCTTGTTTGATATAGATATCTTTATTTACCCGGTCGAACTCACCCCATAGAGTGGGGTGTGTTCGCCCAATTGATGAAATCGCAAACGAAATTTTTATTATGACTGGTGAAATTCTTTAGAACTGCATTATACTCATTTTGGTTCATGTTTATAGTGCATATAACTACAATTAATCCCTACATAATTCAACATTTTCATTTGTAATTTTATCTTATTTTTGACACATTAATTTAACTTTGATTCTTCTTGCATTCAATACTGAATAGATAGATTGGAAGAAGCGTTTATCATTCAATGAAAAACAGTTTTGTAGTCCAAAATACCCATTCTATAATCTAAAACAAAAACGAACGAATCATTGAACACAAGACAGGTAGACACTATCAACGAACGTTTGTAGAAACAAAATTATCAAGGAATGTGTAACGACCACGATTAATAGTGAGCAAAGTTAAAGTTTGAACAATTTGACTGTTGTCAACAGGCATCTCGTCTACGATGTTTGGAAAAACAAAGTAGTTATCATGTCGCCGAAGGAAAGAAAACTTTGTAGTGGAATCATTCACTTTTAAAAAGACTTTTCCGATGTAATGGTAGGCAGTACCAGTGGGCCTACCATCAGAAATAAACCGAATCAAAGCAAATGAATCAACTTCAAAACTTGGAAGCTCCAAATGTTCCGTAGGCAAGGAATGTGCTTCATGCGTTTCATCAGTCACAATCACATTGTCTCCATCTTGATCTTCTTCATTGTCAGAGTTCTCCATCATGATATCGTTCACAGTGACACTTTTGCCTGGCTGCACTTTGAGCTTTCTCTTTCTTCTTGGTTGGTCACCAGTTGGGCCTGGGGGCGTCGAGAGCTCTTTCAAACGATCTAACACAACTCATGAAACAGCTTCACGCACTTCACTTTGTTGATCACTTGAAAGAGTGCGGGAAATTCGTGAGATAACTTCATATTTGTTGACGGGGTAAATTCCACACTTTCGAAACCCACTTACTATGTTATCTTGAATGGTTGGTGATAGTCTCACCAAAAGTCGATCGAGGAGGCGTGGAAACCAAATTTTGGGCATCACACTGCATTTACGTCCTTCTTTCGATTTCCATTCAGTAAGCACAGCTCGCCAATATCTCTTCATAGGGCCAAAAACACATACATCCAACGGCTGACACAAATGGGTTGTGTTTGGAGGCAAACAAATGAATGAGATATCGTTCTCCAAGCACTTCTCAATCACATCACGAGAAAAATGTGAAGCAAGATTGTCACCGATGATGACTTTGTGGCCAGCTAAATTCCTTGTGAATGGTAGAATCACGCTCTCAAACCAGTCACTAAAGCACACACCATCAAACCAACCAGATCGGGAGCGGTTATAGCGAACGTTTCTGGGCCCTCCCTGTATCCATTGGTCGTGTAGATGTTCGGCTTTGTAAACTACATAAGGATTCAGCATCTTACCATCAGCAGTGCAGGCAAACATGATGGACGTTGAAGATTTTGTTGAATTAATTATCCGTTCAGGATATTTCACACCACGGCGAAATATACATTTCACACTTCGAGGGTCATCTGATAAGTTTGTCTCATCAAAATTGATGATATTCGATGGAGGAACATCACCCAACTCCTGTTGCAGATTTTCGAAGTATACATTCATTGTATCAATTGACAATTCAGCTCTTTTCTGTGAAATGTTCTGGCACAATCGTTGTCTCAAAACGGAACGATTCCGAAGAAGAAAACCTCTACACCAGTCATCACCAGGCATACCATCGTTGAAGACTGGAATAACCCTGTTTTTACGCTTCAAGTAGCCTTTCACAAATATTCGAACGTCAAAAGGTTTCACGGGAAATCCCCAGTCAGCCATTGTAGCGATGTTTTGTGATATGATACGTTCTTCATCTGTAGAAAGAACGCATTGGCCTCCACTTCTTCGGGGATGACGACCCTTTAACTGATCTCTCAAGGTCGATCGTGGTACACTGAAGGATGCAGCAGCTTTGCGAATAGACATTCCATTCTTGACGGCTTTGATAGCCTCATCAAGGGAATCATCAGAATATTGCCGACGTCTTGAGGCACCAACAACTGGCTTGTACGTGCGCATGACTGAGAACGGATGAATGAATAGGCAGTGAAACCTAACTTTGACTCAATTTTCAAACAATCAAGTTCGATTTTTGATAAGTCATTGTATGCATAGCGTGAATGATGACTATGTAATTCGAAGCTATGGTTTGATCGATATCATTGATAAAGCTTCGTTTGTGCTGCACCAGTTATAAGTGCTTTTGTTAATATTTCAATTTGAATATCATCATAGCACGCAGTACGACATTCTCTACAAAATTGCTATGTCTGCAAGCGACACTTTCAAAGTCAAACTGTTATTGATAAGCCCAAATAGACGATGGGCGAACTCGCCCCAACTAAGGTGGGCGAACTCACCCCAAGTACAAAAAATGGCCCACCTCATGAATTACACAGAAACAACAAATATGATGCTAATTATATTCAGGATTAAACTTCTCTCTCACGTTTCACTACATTTAAAAGTTGATGAAGTATTTCCAATAGAACAGCTGGCAGGAAGTACGACCAAGGCAGAAAAATGCAAAAATGTGATGTATTTGGTTCCATCGTTTTTTTTTTATAAACTTAATTTCTAAAGACACTATATTTACAAAAAAACATGTTCGTGCACTAGCAAGTTAGCGCCAAAGAAGAAAAGGACAAATTGATATTCCAGCAACGTAAAAAATAAAACAAAAGCTATCTGTGAAAGTGGGCGAACTCACCCCACAATGGCCGAACTCACCCCAGTTTACGGTATTAACTCGCTCAATAAGAAAATATTAAGCATGAAAAGCACATACCACAGTTTATCATTATAAAATGCACACTCAGGGCAACCATTTTTTACTTCGAATGCGCCAATACTGAAATGTATTTTCGGTATCAATGAATATGTGTGCCAATTGTCGTCTTTACTAAAGTCGGCCTCCTTTATTCGCAAAACTTAATTCTAGCTCAAATTCAACACACCCTGCTTCCAGTGCAACCAATTCTCAAGTTCAAATTACTCAGCACCATCGGGTGTGCCAGGTCAATATTCATCAGAATCAATCAAACATTCGTAGCTATTCACTCGCTAAACTGGAAAGTATAATCCTTCAAAAGCACATGATTTCTGCCATTTAGGCCTAGACATGACAAGCTAAGATCACCACAAGCCAGTGCAACCGTCTTCTATTTTTTATGTCGGATGTGCCAGTCCTGAAATACATGCTTCTTATACAATTTGGGGTATCTGATTATGCGCCACTCATCACTTTTACTAAAGTCGGCCTCCCTCACACGAAAAAACTCAATTCAAAGTTCGAATACAGCATACCTTTCTTCCAGCGCAAGCACTTTTCAAGTTCAAATTATCAGTCGAAAAAGAAATGTTTGCGCTAGCTTCACATGTGTATCTCGAACTTAGAAAATAAGGTCCTCCAGCATTTGAAGAATACTAAAATACTTATTATCGGTCTGTTACTTTTATCATTGTTAAGGATAGTCTCATTTCGATTGAAATTATTGAGAAATTCGAGTCAAACTTTGTTTTGGACTTTATACTTATGAGTTTCAAGAAAATAACTAAATTTCTTTTCATAATGTCTTAATCACACCCAATACTTCATTAAGTTATTCTTTTTAACGCAAATCTAAGGTAACAAATATTTGGATTTCACATCCTTTGCTGCTCATAGATGCAAGATTTCAGTAATGAAGAGCACTCCACCGGGCTTTCCGTATTTGCTCAACTTGGCGCGAAATAATGAATATGATAAACATTATCAAGCTGACCAATGCAATAAAAACAAAGGAGGAAGAGTGGAATTCTGATAATTATATTGTATATCAATACACTTATCAAGAGAGTTCTTGCAATATAGCTCGGTATGGTTTTACGACAAGGTAATTGTAAGTAAGAAGCATGCAATGCGAAAACGATGGATTCATAAAGAAAACATTCAACTGAACTATACAACATCAAGCCAAAACGAATAATTGATCGAATTTTGACACGATTCCCATGCACAAATAGTTTGCATGCTAGGACGTTTCATTTCACTTGTCAAATTCAAATTTGCTTTGTTCATTCACTTGATCAAAGTTGCGACTCAGCATTTCTAGTTTTTCCGTACAAAGGAGAACATTCAACTTAGTTTTTAAGAATATGCATTGTAAAGACTGTTACGATGAATAGATGCTCATGATAAGTACTCAAAGTCACTTGTCTCATCGTTTTCTAGTTAAAAACTCGAACACGTATTAAAATGTAATAAGCCTATCCTATAATAAGAAATATTTGAAATATTTGTTATGAATGTTGGTTATGTAATTATGGTTGCTCAAAAACTTATTAAGGGGATTAATATGGGTTCATTGTCATAGGATCGAATTGCATTCTTCATAAATGCTTACTGAAAACCATTAATTTATTTAGTTTCGCGACTCAAAAAGTGTTCAAACTTTAGTTAAAGGAAATATCTCCCCGAGTCCTTGCTTTGCAACCCTCAAGAACATCTACATGTATTTATCTATTTACTGCTTATAGTTCACATTCCTAAAACCGAAGTTGAATGAATGTCATCCTTTGACTAAAAAAACCAAAATAGCTAAATCACAACCACGATTGTATTTTATGATAGAATAGCCCGTTGAAAACTGCTCATCCATCGAAAATCAAATTTGAATTTTACAAATCAACTGTAGCGGCCTATGTACGAGAATACATTGCATATACATGCGTACAACATACAAATAAGATATTTCGACATCTCTTTCCGAATTTTACATTCAGTCTTGAGACTTTAACATCGATTTTCTCAATGCTACTTTTGAATGACTAAGTTCATTCTGTCATTTACCCCTCGATATGAAATACTCAACATCATGCAAGTCAATTAATAGAGGAAAAATGATCAGTTTACTGTTCCCATCCATTGTTACGTAGCCATGATTAATTTCAATCACACCGCAAATCAAAGTCTATCAATGCTACTTCGACATACTTGCAAGAAATGTTGCAAGAAAGAATGTGTTGCATACATTGCATCAGCACGTATGACATAATCATCAATGCTCGGCGGATTCATGCACTAACCTATGTGCGTGTGAGTCGACACTTTGTGCATGTGGTAGCTTCTTTAAATTACGATTTATCGGCAGAACGAATACTTTTAAGTAGGCTGATCTACGATACTTCTCTTGTAGCTGTAAGCGTTAGGATGACTTTACTTGCTGAAAAGAAATTTACAGCTCAAAATTTCTTTTCAAAATATACTAACCCAAATGAATGTAAAAAGTGAAAATGCATTTATCAATTCAGAATGGAGTCGAAGAAATTTTGAAAGATTGCTATCAAGAGATTTGAAAGTTTTTAACAAAAATGCATCACAACTTTCACTCCTCACTCACATTATTTGCATCAGACATAGCTCTCAAATCTAAACGTTTTCATCCATATCTTATTTCTTGTTTCCATTATTTCTCATGCGCCATACTCACCTGAAGTTTTCACTTGCTGACAAGTTGTGGAATTTTGGAAATTGTGTACGTTATGCATCTATTATATTGAAATAGTGGAATTTCGCAACTTGAGATAGAATTCCAACAATACCTAGAAAGATTTGTATTTTGTTAATGGTCTCTAAATTGATAGCGTAGCTTATTAACCCATTTATGCGCAAGATGTCAAAAAATTGTATTACCGTAGTGAAAATTTGTTTCCTAGGGTAATTCAGCGCGTAGATTTCATATTTGGCATTAGTTTACACAAATAAAGTGTTTTTCCCATAGATATCGGATGTTTAAAAATTTAAACATTGCGCAAATTCAATATCAAAACGTATAATTTCATCCTTAGACTTCATTTTTTATCAGGACAAAAAACACGTTTCAGCGTGTGTGATACATTTTGAAACACTTGGGATGTAAGTTTCGGCCACATTTTTCGCACTGAAAACTGGCGTTATTGCCACAGATACCGCAACGATTTAGTTTTGCGGGAACAACAAGATGGTTGAGCCCGTCATATCGCAATTCATCCATGACGGATCGTCTGACACTTCTAGAACTGGATCGTGCCGATATCGCTTCTGCTAGCAGAGATTCGGACAGCTGGATTCGGAATTGTAACAAATCCATTGGCCGTTCGTTGAGATTCGCACACAACATTCGATGAAGTAGCCATGCATTGACTACGGCAACATCAATCAAATGCAAAAATATTGGGTAATACCATTTTTTGCCGCGAATCGAAATGCGGTAATATCCGACGTCTTGATCATTTCTATCAACGCCGCCCATCGTCTTGTTATACAATTTTATAGATTCGGGACATGAGATTGTCTTCAAAGCGCGTTCCTTTCGAAAGAATCGGCGCGCTGTCCCCATGGGCTCGCTACCTGCGGCAGTCGATGCAACGTGCACGACCTTGTTGTCTTTCCAACTAGTCAGATGAACACCAGAACACTTGTCAAACCTGTGAATGAAATTTATGAATTCAGAAATGTTGTCAAACTTATATTTGATTTCACAAACATGCACTTACCACGAATCGCAACTTCCTCTTTCTTTGCCATCTAATTCACTCATGTTGGATGGAGCATTTGGAATTCTTGGACGCCGGATCGTTCCTGTCGCCTTGATGTTCAATTCATTGAGATAACGAAGAAGAGAAATGGATGTAAAATAATTGTCCATCGTGACATGAAGTTGAGTATCCATAAACCTTTTCTGGATAACTTTCATCAAATAGATGACAACGTTTGCTGATGGTCCCAAGTCGTGCTCTGGTGTAGGCTTTTCAGCAGCTCCAGGGTACGGAGAGAATTGATAGACGTAACCTCGTTGGCTCGCGATCACCCAGGCCTTGAATCCGAAACGAATCGGCTTTCCTCTGATAAATTGTTTTGACGAGTGTCGACCAAAATAAGGGACAATGCATTCATCCACACTGAAATATTCTGTTGCAGGGCCGTATTTCAAGAAATTTTCGTTTAATGATTTCAATAGAATATTTACTTTAAAGAATTTATCCTCAGGGTGATATTTTGCATCATCATTGTTACAAAAATGCAACCTAGAAAACAACTTTTCAAATTCTTTTTGTGACATGCTTTCAGATATAATCTTGTTTCTCAGCAAATCACTTTTTGACCAATACAATCTTCGTCGTGGATAACCCAAAACACCAGATATAATCAAAATGCCCAAAACCGCATATATTTGATCTGCTGTGAAACTCTCATTGGTATACCTTTCAGTTTCAATGAGAATGGATTCTATTAGCTTTGAATCAAAAAACAACCTGAAGAAATCCACTGGCTTTTCACATTCATTTAATTCGTTCTGATTCTCTTCTATCATTTCGTTATTCACTACCATGCGATTGTTACTGTCTTTCTTTGTCCACTGACACGAGATTTTTCTTTTCTTACCACTTTGCGTATTCGCATCCGCCTTGTCTTGGTGATCTTCTGATGTAACCAGTTCAACCTCTGATAATAGCTGATTACGATGAAGATGATTGATATTTCCTTCATCCTCATCCCCACTTTCTTCCTCGGAATTTTGACCATCATTAGGTGGAAGCATAACCACCGCCTCGCAATCTTCTTCGTCATCGGAACCCAATACTCGGTCAAGTGCCTCTTGTGCTGTCATTTGTCTGAAAAAAATATAATTTTTTAACTCTTTTTATTATCTTTGTTTTTATTGAAATTACTCTTGAAATTAAGAAGTAGGTTGTCTGCTTATATTTAAACTTAAAAACAGAGTGCTTATCAATATGTGCAGTAGCCGACTTGCTAACGTGACTGCTTCAAAGCGTCTAGAGACGAGGGTTCGAACCCAGCTAGCAAAATTATTTTTTCCATCTATACGCCAAAAACTTGATAAAACAACTTAATGATTGTTTTGGACGGTGTCAGTGCACTAATAGATAACAAAATTCACTACAATTTGATCTCTAAGTTGACATACAGAATCATGTCATAATCAAAATGATATCGCATATGCGCGATGTTTAAATTTTTAAACATTACATAATTTTCCTTAAAAAAATCAGAGGTTTGTATTTCTTAATAGCTTTTGACTTGATAAAATCAAACTAACTAGCAGTTTTATTCTAAATATAGCAATATCATTCAGCAAAAATGTTCGTCAGATCAAAATATTACCTTGTTCTCTTCATATTGTTCAAATATTCCTTTGTACGAAAAGTGCGTTCAATTCACCTCGAAGATACGAATAGAAAAAGCGAAACATCAATTCAAAAAAGAATGAAACTTAAACAATAGCAGTATGAAATTGATGATTATGCAAAAAAATATGCGATATATTGCAAATTTAGGAACTTATTGTGAAAAAACTTCACTAGAATTTTTGTTTAAAATTTTAAACATTGCGCATAAATGGGTTAACTTGCACAACTATAACTTCGCAAAAAACACAAGTTGTTTGAATGAACCTGTCGTAAGAACGGAAGAGCATTCGAAACGTAAAACGATCCACTATCGCTGTCATTTTCATATTCACTGTAAATGCAAGCAAATCCCTGCTTTTTCTCCAAAATGGCTATTTTTGGAAATACTTCAGATATTATAGCGAATAGGCATACGATCAATTACGCATTTAAGAAAGCAAACTTGAAATCTGAGAAAGTTTGTGCTATAGACATTTATGTTGATGGCAAAATTACTTTGAGTATGGACATGATAGCACAACATGATCTCTGCGGTATTGTTATGCGTTATTATGTTTCCAGTGCTATAAATTCACTTTTATTATGAATTATTCATGAAATGAGAGAACGGCTTGCTTGTTATGTGAGTAATTTATTCTTGGACTTCTTAAAAGTTCTTCTGTCGCTACTTTATATTTAGAACACCTTATCTTTTCTTTGTCAAAGAATCAATACATGAAATGTGAATTACAAGCAAAGCATCTTTTGATATTGTCAAATTTACTTTTCTTACCGGTACACAATTTGCCTCAAGGGAGTCTTTCCCGGCCATCTCAGTTATTTTTTTCTCAATCGAAGCCTAATAACAATTCTTGGCACAGTCTAAGTAGAAAAATTGCTACATTGGTGTTGTAATACCCTCATAATAAGCTCTCAGCATTTACCAATATTGCTTCCACATTACTTCAATTTTGAAAATTTTGGCTTCCATGCTTGCTTTCAAAATGACATGTTGTGAGATACCGGACATACCTAATATACAGGGTGGGCCAGAAGTGACTACGTTTCAAATATTACTTTATTTATAATATCAAAATCACTCAAATATCATTCAAAAGCTCAAGTATCATATGGATCTACCTGCAGGCCGTTTATGTCAATGCACATAGAGAGTGGTCTTCGGAATGTGCGATTGTGGATTCTTCGGAGAAGTTCTTCATCATATCAATTTCTTCGAAAGCTTGTCTGAGAGTCACTTTGATGTCATTTCTTGTTTGCGGCCTCTCATTGTGAACTTTTCTTTTCATCATACCCCAAAGGTCATTGTCACAAGAAGTCAGGTCAGGGCTTCTTGCTGGCCATGGGACTGGACCGAATTTACCCACCCATCTCTCATCGAAGTACGCATTCAGAAATTCTCGAGTTGTTCGGGAAGTGTAAGAAGGGGCGCCATTTTGCTGGAAGTTGACGATTTCACGAATGCCTCGTCTCGCGAGATCTGGCATGACTCACCCTCCAGCATTTGGAGATATTGATTAGAGTTCATACTACCTTCAATAAAATAAGGACCAATTAAACACTCTAAATTAAATACCAACTAATTACTGAGACATCGCTGCCCATACCATAACGTTGGGGGGATGTTGATGCACATGTTCCCAAAAGTGAGGATTTTCATTAGACCACATGACCACATTCTTGTCTTTTGATGCATCATCAACTGCACATTCATCCGAGAAAAACTATTTCTTTCTCATCCGTGGAGATTGATGCTTCTCAAGAATAGTCGTACAGCATTCAACACGATTCTGATGATCTTCTTCAGTTAGATATTGAACAAATGTGGGTTTCCAAGCCTTCAGAAGAAGGTTTTTCTTTAAAATTCGACGGATTGTTGTTCTCGGTTTATTGAGTTCATTCCTAACTCTTCTTGTTGATGTTATTGGCTTGACTTCTATCGTAGCTTGACCGTTGTTGATGTTATCTCCTCTTTCATTTGGGCGACCGCTTTTTCGTCTGTCCACAATCGTTCCTGTTTCGAATAATTTCTCTTCCCAATTCTTGATTTCACGACCTTCAGGTAGTACAAGATATAACCGATCTCGAAGTTTATCTCGTAGCTTCATCATGGAATGCCTTGTCCTGTCCGTATCATGCCACCAAGCTGCCACTAGCACATGATATTCGATTGTGCATTCACTTGTGTCACAACTTTCAGCCATAGCTTCACGCAGGAATATCGAATAATGAAGCGAGCTGCTATTGTGCACACTTAAAAGTGAATTTCATCAATCAAAAACATAGATATATATGACTACATTCAAAGTGAATTTCATGAATCAAAAACATAGATATATACATGACTATATTTAGATTTTGGAGAGTTACGTTTTAGGCGATAGCAGTTACTGATTCGATTTCTATCAATTTCAATTACATTTGAAGTGAGGAGAGGCATCAGAAGATATAATATATTTGAAACGTAGTCACTTCTGGCCGACCCTGTACAATGTACGAGTACAATGTTGAATTGCTTATGTCACATATGCCTAATAGACAAGGAAATGCATTATAAATGATTTAATTATCAGCTCACCTACTAAGCCTGCCGAGTTATTTCTTAAATCAAAGTTTTATCAACACAAATCAAAATCCATCGCGTTCCAGGCATGGTACGAGATTGAGAACCACGTTATCCCTTTTCTGGGTTGCAATTTCTTGCTGCTTTGTGTTCGAAGTAGCTTAACCTGAGAACTTCAGGTCGAACTCGCATGCTCATATAAACAGTAAATAATTCGTCATATCATGTCAGACGGGACATCCCCTTGCTTTTGTCAAATGTCTCAGATGTCAAATGTCAAATGTCAAGAGTGGCAGTTGTAAATGCGTAGATATATGTATGTAGACCAGGGATGTAGGCAGTTTTCTTAGTTCAAACTCAATGTATGAACTCGCTATGAAATCGATTATGATTACATTGTAAACCTATCAGTTCAATACATCGTCGCAATTTCTTCATTTCATTCCATTCCTAGGATGTAGGTCCTCCAAACAGCTTACACCATTTTGCATAAATTTTACCATTTTGCAATTAATTGGCAAGGAGAGACATAGGGGGAGCTGCAGCTGAAAGGAATCATTGTTTTATCTATGCAAGAGATTAGCCTCGTTATTGTTTCCTCTTGAGAACGTTGTAAAAAATTAAATATTGCGGACGAGAATAGATCTACAACCAACAATGAGTAAAAAATGAGGAATTTATTTAGATCAGATGAAGCAATAATGGTGTCAAGTTAACAATAGTTTAGAAACTGTCGGTGAGTGTGATCAAGGTGTGGACTTGCACTCTTGCGCACAGTAATTGAAGTATGAAGCTTTTGAAATTGAAGAGAAGCTGGTGAAGTACTCTCTGACAAACAATCCTTATTTGACCCGACTTCAATCAGTGGGGCTTGTATAACAGTCAACTGCACAGCAGATGCTGGACTTATGCAAGTATGAATTGAAATCATGTAGTATATTATGGTATGATCGAATACTTTTTAGAAAACGTCATAAATTCTTCATGATTTGTGTGTAGAGTTGTCCTGCACCGACAATTTTGAGCTTGCTTCTCAGATTTGATATTTTGTGCAATAAACTGTGTTACTTGAATAAATTATATCTATATGAATGATGTCAATAGCAGTAATTATCCAAAATAAGATTACCTCATTCAAACATTTGGAATGTAATTTGGTTTGGCAAACTGCTGGGGACTTTATGATAAAAAACACTAATTTTCGTTACTTATGATTCTTCTTGATTAGAAACCTTGTTATCTGTATTGAGGTAGGCCATCAAAAAAATTAATTGTTCAAGAAAGTATTCAAAATATTTTTAAAAAAACCATATAACTTCAATGATGATGGGGAATTTTGAGCTTATATGTGTATATGTCAGTGCATTGTTCATCACTGAAGTATTCTAAAAAGCCGGTATGCCGGTGCCGGTCAAGAAATCTTTACCGATTCTGACTCTGGTCCACTTAATTTCTGTAAAGAAGCTGTTGGGGAAAGCTCTTCAGTCCGCAACATCTGTCGGTTGAAGACGGCTCACCCATTGTCAAGAGCAGCTGTTCCGGGGCTCTCAAATCCGCAGCATTTGTCAATTGAAGCCGCTCCTCTCCGTTTGCCTAAAGAAGCCGTTATGGAGGTTCTTCAATTCACAACCATTGTCTGTTGGAGGTGGTTCACCCATTGTCAAAAGCATCTGTTCTAGAGATCTAAGATCCTCAACAGTTGCCGGAAGCGCTGCGCTCCATTTGTCCAAAGGAGCTGTTTAGGAGACTCACTAATTTTTCGATTGGAGACTTTCCACTCCACTTGTCTATAGCCTTTACTGGCGCCGTTTTGGAGGTTCACCAATCCGTAGCATGTGAATCGCTGCGCTCCATTTTCTATCTACTGGAGTTGCTCTGGATGCACTTCAATCGGCAACATCTTTCGATTTGAGGCGCATGCTCCATTTGTCTAAAACAGCTGCAGTGGAGGTTCTCCATTTCGCAACATTTGCCGGTTGAAAGCGCTGTGCTCCACTTGTCTAAAGGAGCTGTTCATGAGGTTCACCAGTCCGGACCGCTTCACTCTGAGTCCAGCATATATCCTTATCTCCTAGACCGCAACTGTCTGTAATTACTACAAAATTGGCTCCAATTAATATTATATAAAGCTCGCTCATCCGGAATCAAAGCATGCCAATTGTATGGTCCAGACTTTGCAAAAGCTAAAGGCACTGCCTGAAATCTGCTCAGTTTGTTGGAAAAGGAATATGTCTGTCTGAAACAGAATTCTGAAACGAAATTCGCAAATTTAGAAAAGTCACAAAGACTTTCCCTTCTAGAGTTAATGAGTTCGAGAGAATGTGATCTTCATCGGATACAGTGTATTCCATAGGTTTGACCGATCAAGAAGCTAATGATCCGTTTCATATTAAGTATAGACATATCAACTGCTGAATGACATGACCATTCGCAACATTAACACTTCTAGTTCATCGCTGACATTTCAACAGCAGAATTACCGAGATGAGGTGAAACGTTCCCGTTTCAAATGCCAATTGTCATATCAACAACGTAATGAAAACAAAATCTGACGCAAATTCACCCTCATCAATGGCGATCAGCAACAGCAGACTAGAAACAAAGAGGCAAATAGCAACTAGCACGAAAGGGCTTCAACAAGTATCGTTGCCAGCATTAAAATGTTTATCTTCTTGATAGCAAACAAGAAGTCTTGGCATGCATTCTTCCATGAATAGGAGCCATCAAAGTGGCCATAGTACTTACTTTGGCCATAATGTATTTATCGATGGATCTGATGATCGATGTGTTTTTTAGGATTCATTGTTGATGAGAACTTCATTAAATGTTATTGGAGTATAGATTTAAAGACAAAAAGCGATTAGCTAATTTTGAATATAGCAACTACCATCCATCTATATTGCAAGTTTACAAAGATGCAGATGAACAGAAAATTATTTTAATAAATCGAATGACAGATAAAATTAATTAGTAAATTAGTTTTGTTCAACGCTTTACCCTGTTAAACCCTGAGGATACACATCCGTCATTGAGTCAATCACTTCAGCATCTTAGTTCAATATTCATCTAGACAAATGTCCGTTCTGTATATCCTACATGAATCCAACCAATTGGTTAAGCAGTTGATTTCATTCCTTCATTTGTCAAGTTAAATATAAAGCACCTTTGATGGCTGTGTCTTTCAAAAAAGAAGAGTAACGCAATTTTTGAAGTGCACTTATTAATAACTTAATCTGCAAACACTTTGAGTGTGTCTCAACACGCTGAAGGAATAAGGAAGAGCTGCATCGAAGTTAATACTACTGTCATTGTTTCATTTTGCATTTGAAACGATAATGCTGCAGTTGATCTGGTAAAGAACAGCAGTTTACGCATTCATATCGACAAAAATGCACGTGAAGCGGCGATGACGCAAATTCTTTTCGACTGATGCACTTAGAAATGCCATTGTCAATCTTGAAGGGGTAAAACTCTTTCTTGACGGGCCAAACCTAATTTGTGATGCTTCGCCAATATGGCTTGGTCACGCACAGCAAATGGACGCATCGAGAATCCAGAACGTGCATGCAACTAAATTCATAATTGTCATAAGTCATAACTAACAGCAATAAAACAAGAATAAAACAGTAAACAAAGAAAGTACAAAGTAGACCTAGAATACTACATGCACTAGAACATAATAAAAACAACATGCATAATTGCTGTAAATTTGCTGAACGATACGAAATTTATGCAAGAACATCAGTAGACTAGTCTTATCAACAGATGCACAGGTCGCAGCGTCACTTACAGGATCTGTGCGCAGCATGCGACCCATACATCAGTTCATGGGACTGGAAAAATTGTCCATGGAGATATTCATCCCGTCTAATGTTTGTCTTCCGTTACAATTACCAAGGCCAGTGTGTAGAATATCCCAATGAATGTGACTGCAGGAATCCACAGAATGTTCCTCAAACTTATTTTGTACGGAGCAATGTGATTTATTGAAGATGTGTTCTTTAATCTTGTATCGATTGATCGTCCAGTTTTCTTGATGCAAACTTAATTACATAAATCACGAGAGAATTTATGAATGACACCTTTGAGATGACACTGTTTTGCTTTTGTACTCATCTAAGCTAAGGTCACATTGTTAAATTTTCTTGTCTCTTTAGATGGATAAATGTTCTCTTAAGAGATCTACCACCCTCGGAATTCAAGCACATATTATCAGACAACCCACTTAATATATGTATCAAACTCAGCATCGTTCGTTTGTAAAACCCATCGACAAATGGTACTCTTAGTCTAAAGTAAATCATATTGTTGTTATTTGGAAGTTCAGATGCCATCCGTCTATCAGATTGTTTGAAATGTCTTCCATTTGTTCAAAAATTTTGATGGATGACAGTGGCGGCTCCATGCTTCTCTATTAGGTCATGATCGTCAATTTCTTTCGTAGCAAGAGGAAATTCTAAGTACTAAAAGCTATATATTATAGATTAGATTAATTTTCCTATTAGGCTATGAGTAGTACTAAATTCCCAAGCCTGCGCAATTTGTACATTTACATCCTTTGACAAACTGATGCATGTATATTTTAATTATTTCTAGACATCACTATGCATACAAGCATGTAGAAGACCACTACTTAACTTAATCAACTAATTGTCTATTGAATAATATTCATGTTATTCCTAATACATTCACTTAAGATAGTGAAAGCATCGTCAATTGCACAAATATGCGAACTGGATTATTAACAAAGATTTTGAATTACTCATAAAGGAAGTCGATTCGATGGGGTAAATATCGCGCAAATATTCAATTACCAAATCAAAAAGTTGTCTCTTAAGTAAACTTCCCTGAAATTCCCTCTCGATAGAAATTCTTGCCAATGAAGTCAAGCGTTCCTGACCAGTTGTATTACGCTAAGGTATTTATTCATTTTGATACCAAGAAACACCTCTCTGTACTGGCTGACGAAATAGGTACGAGTATGGTGAAACACGGTTATAGAACAATTTGTTATTTTGGCGGCTCAGCGGACGGACGCATCATCTGCGCTCCTCGTTAGCCAACCCGCAAATCCAACTTTTCATCGATTTTTGTTACTTTCTCGCAACTGTCTGTCTGCCAACTTGGTTTCATCGACTGGTATTTACATTGAGATCAACACTTGCTATTTAGTTTTTTGGAACTACGTAGTGCATCGACGTTATACTCAAAATTTGTATTTTTTCGCTGACTCATCGTGTCTCATGTTGAAGGCAATCTCTCTGATTCTCCTGGTCTCATTCCTGTGTGTGATTATGTCATCACAGTATCACTACAGCTCCTGCAAACTTCTTCGTCTCCGACGAGATTTCCCCATAGGCAGAAAGTTGCGCCGATCGCTTTGGTATCACAAGCTCCTACGTCACAGCACCTCTCATCTTTCCCAAACAACGTCTACATCACGTGACTCTATCTCTACCTCCACTGACCGCCGTTTTGTTGCTCCATGTGTTCCTGTCCCACTTTATCCGAGCAAGTCAATCTACAACTTACGTAAGCCGAAGAAAAGTGCTATCACTGTTCCATCCATTCTCATGTTCAACGCGCGGTCTCTATTCCGCAAAGTCGATGAACTGAGATTACGATCTGCTTCATTCAATAGTGACTTGATCTGTGTCACGGAAACGTGGCTGAACGACTCAGTTCGCGACGAGTCTGTATCAATTCCCAATTATCAAGTTTTGAGACTTGATCGTGATTGTAATGGAGGTGGTGTGGCCCTGTACTTCAAAGCCCACCTAAACGTTTCTCAAATTAATCAATCTTTTCCGACCAATATCAAATCAAATGTACTATGTTGCCAAATTGGTGATTTCGATACTCTTCTAGTTTTAGTTTATCACCCATACTGGGGATCGGTCCCCTCGCACGATATTCTCCTTGACTTTTTTCAGGATTTGATTGATAACACAACATGTAGGCATGTTTTGATTTTGGGGGATGTTAATGATCTCCGTTTGAGTATAAATGATTTTTCTGAGTATAATGGTCTGACACAAATTGTACAACATGCTACGAGAGGCCGTAACATTTTAGACATTGTTCTCACTAATCATGCTTTGAAGTTTGAAACTCCGACTTGTATAGCTCCTCTCGGTCGTTCTGACCACAAAGGGATTTATGTTAAAAGCTCTGTTCCATCCCCCAATGTTTCCTGTGTTAAGAAAGTCCGCGCCTTCACAGCTTCCTCCTTTGCCTCGTGTTATTCCTTCCTTGGTTCTGTGAACTGGGATGACTTTCTGAGTGTCAGTGATGTAGACTTGATGGTCTACCTTTTTCAAGATATTTTGTTATTCTGCTATGAACTTTACTTTCCGGAAAAACATGTTCGGATGCGCTCCTCTGAGCCACCTTGGATAAAACCCTCTCTGAAAGTTCTGTCGGACGCCAGGGATAAGGCTCTTTCCCGCGGTAACTTTTGCAAATATCTTGCTTTGCGAGAGAAGTTCAACTCCCAAATCCTCAAAGCTAAGTCTCGGCACTTTTCTCGGTTGCACTCAAGCTCTCCCTCAGAAGTCTGGAAAACAATTAACAGCCAACTAAAATGTACTTTTGACTCTCGTCTTGATCCCTCATTAGCTTCTGAGCTTAATGACAAATTTATTGAGCACTTTGCACCTCCTGATATCCATTTATTCAACAACTCTTCTGTCCATAGCACCCATTCTTTGTCTGTTCCTCATGTTTCTGAATTTACTGTTTATAACATGATTAGAAGATGTAAGTCGAATTCTACAGGACCTGATGGCATCCCACCACACTTTTTCCGTCTGTTTGCCGAGGTCTTAGCCAAGCCCCTTGCTATAATCTATAATCGTTCGCTCGAGACTGCTATCTTCCCTCAGCAATGGAAACTTGCTAACATCACGCCATTACCCAAAGTTGACGGCACTTTCCGCCCAATCTCCATACTTCCATTCGCCAGCAAGGTTCTCGAAAGGCTGATACGGGACAAGGTTGTTCTACCGTCCATTTCTGTGCCTCTAAATCGTAATCAATTCGGTTTCATTCCGAACTCCTTTGGCGGCTGTACCAATGCAGCACTTTCTATTCGGCTCCACTTACTTCAACATCTTTCCAAAAATCCCGGCAATTCAGCGAAACTACTTGCTGTGGATTTCGAAAAAGCTTTCGATTCCATAAGTCATCGTATTCTCTTAAACACCTTGAAAGAACAACTTCACTGTAATTCCCACTCTGTTAGGTTTGTCCAAAGCTTCCTGTCTGATCGCTTTCAGAGAGTAACGTGTGAAAATTCCACTACTCACTGGAAGTGTATCACCAGTGGTGTCCCTCAGGGCTCTGTACTGGGCCCCCTTTTATTTGTCCTCCTGATTAATGATTTGCCCTCCTTTTCCGACACCACCGTGGTAGCCTACGCTGACGACATTACCCTTATCCATTTTGTTGAAAGAGACTCAACTTCTGATTTCCAAGCTATCGTAGACTCTTTTCATGACTGGTCTTTGAGTAAAAAACTGAACATCAATATTGATAAGACCAAGCTTCTATCAGTTCGGCGGTCTATGACTCCATCTGTTGCTCCTGTTACAATCGATGGGTTTGTTATTGATGAAGTTCGTTCTGTTAAGATCCTGGGGGTTTATTTCACGGATGATTTGAAATGGGATGTTCAATTCAACTTCTTATACAAAAAAATGTGTAGGAGTCTTTCCTGTGTAAAAAGGTTGAAAGTGAATTGTAACACCTGTAATGTTATCTGGCGAGCCTACAACGGCCTCGTAATGTGTCATTTGAATTTTTTGCTGGCCAGTGATATGTGATTTGCCTATGAAATACTTCGCTAAGATCGAACGAATTGATCGCCTTGCCGCCAGATGGGCCAATATCAAAAATGTTCTTCCTCTGAGGAATAGACTGGACGAATCGTGCATCAAACTGATAACGAAAGTTTCCAAGAATATTGAAGTACACCCTCTCAGCGAATTCTTTGAAATTCGCTCTGAAACCTGTAACACCAGACATTCTAGAGCTTTACTTCCTTTACGTCGTAAATCAAGATTGTACAGTCAGTCATTTGTAAGATTTTCACCATTTTCTTGAATTGTTGCGAGTTTGTTTTTTGTCAAATACCGCTATGTAGTATTTGAAATATAGCATTATTATTATTATTATTATTATTATTATTATAATGGTTCACAACTTCGGGCAAACTCTTTTGTAAATCCTCAGAAAAAATGAACTTCGCTAAATCTTTCAATGACTTTTCAAAGTCATCATCTTGATAAACGAATTTCTAATCATTTTGGAGCCAACTTGCAGTATACCAAAGAAAACTTCATATGAAGATCTTAGCACTCGAATCAGATGGTAAGGGAAAACCAGGGATTTCAAATACCCGGGTTTTCGCAAGCACCCGTATCCCGGATCCTATTATCAAAAGTGATTAAATTACATGTAATTCGTTTTCATTATCATGAAACAGAGAATAGTGTGGTTTCTGAGATAAAGCTTAAATTATGCAAAAAAGCATGCTAATGAAAAGATCTTGAAATCCTAGGACTTTGTTATCGCCAACTTCAGCTGTCATTCGGGTTATCAGTTGTCATAATCTTTTCTTACAAGTTGTCATTACTGAATATCAATAGATGATTATAAGTATCTTAAATATCGGTATTACATTTTAGACCGAGCTTGGAGAAATGTGTACTCTTTCTTAGTACATGATAACTGAAACTGAAGTTCTGAATTAATTAAGTTTAGGCCTATATTTACCATCATTGTCAATAAAAAAAACAATTTCAATAACGATAAATAAGTGTTTCTAATAAACCTGCTTTCATTTGTGTCTATTTAACTAATAAACACATATCAACTATTAGACTTATCAATAATTACAGCTATTGTTCATTGTCGGATCAATACCATATGTCTGGAAAAGCACAATGGATATTTCTTTTTGTTATTAACTTTGGAGTTGATGGATGTTCATTCATTCCTCGGGTTGGAATAGTAATTGGGTGCTGTGGTTACAAGTCTACAACGGTAACATGACAATTAGAATGAACTAATCGTGAAAAAGCTTCATCTTTTTTGCAAATTCATAGATGGTCATTCAATACCGAGCTACAGACATTCCTGGATAAAACATTTCTATTAAGATCTATATTCGCATTCTTGTCTGCCACTCCCAACTCTAAGTGAGTAACGAGAAAAATAAGTTTGAGGCTCTATAACTTTTATAACTTCTATCGTTAAATCCGATTTTCCACAGCATTAATGACAATCAACATATTATCAAACGCTCTTTGCTGGATCCGGGATCCGGGCGGATCTCATACCGATCCAGGATGCAGATATTTACAACCGGATCCGAGTGCTGATCCGGTGCAATCCCTGGGGAAAAGCCCTTGATAAAAAGAAGAGATTGATGTCTAAGAGACTGGAGACATCTCACAGCACCTACAATCAGCAGATTGTCGTCCAATCAGCTACCGTTAGTCGAATGAGAGGAGCTATACGTGGCATGTGCTTCTCATCCATGGCATGAGATGGAGCATAGAGTAGATATATATTAGGTAGAGTGGTAACTCCGCATTTATTAAATCCCCAATGTGTATACACTTTCGATTTTATTTAATGAACTCAAGGGAGATACAGGTCGTGTTTTGTCACCAACTGTGAGATATAAAAATTTTTACAGTTTTGCAGAAATTACAAAGGAAATGATCATTACTGTAATGCAGAAGGACCGATGGTATTTTGCAGATTCTCAGTGTCATGACAGCCGTGGAGATTTAGTGTTTGCTAAATTAGCAATTCGATGGGTTCCTGTTACTTTCATGCTGAACCTCATGAGTATTTTCTTAAGTGTGATCATATCACAGGCAACCTGCTACTGGAAGAGCAAAATCACGTAATTAAAGACAATGACTTCATTTAACATTGAAAGATGTAAATATAGGTCCACATCACTATTCAAATTCAAGAAATGAAAGCACAAATTTAGTGAATCACAAAATCATGCCAGTGAAAATTGAATTAAAAACTTGAAATTTCAGCCAAGAAAGCATCAATAATATCGCGACTTTTTCATGAAGACTTTCATTATAATACAATTCATGAAAATCCCTTGATGATTAGCTTGATTTCCGCTTAGTTACGATGCTTATTATCAAATATACATTCCTTTTGATGTCCAACTTGCTTCATACTACTTATATAGGAGAGTAATCTCAGTAGCATATAAATTGGCAAATTTTGACTTCTTTCAAAAATGCTCAAATAATTTTTTGGACCACGGGAACGCAATCTCCGCAAAAAACTGAATCTTTTGATACAAAAATTATCAATGTATACAGATACTTTTTGAGTCGACACTCTGCCTATAAATACCTACTCTATGAGATGGAGTGTGGAAATCGTCATCTGCAGTTTCAGCTATTGTTCTGGATGAGATTCAACGTCCAATGACGAATGAGATATGTTCGAATTGACTTGCTTTCCCCTGAATTTTTCAGAGCAAGTTTGCTACTTAATATATCCTAATTGATTATGTGCTAATCCTTAATATAACCTTAATATCATAGTAATATGATCTGAGAATAATATTCAATAATATTCAGTAACAATATAATTGAATGTTGTTTTAAGTTTTTTGTTGATGCAAAGCTTCAACTTTCTTATGGTTGATAACTTCGATTTAGTGAAGAGAAAAATGAGACAAAATACCTTGTCATGCTGAGCATGAGGGGCATGATCGCTAAAGCCGCCACTGATGGATAACCATTTCGTTCAAACCTCTTCACCACTACGTCCAATACGTTCATGGGGCATGCGATATCCATGAAAGGATCCCGGATGCGAGTAGTCACTCGCTTATTTATGAATGAGTTCGTGTTTATTATTTTGTTGTATTTGTAGTAGCTTTTGAATTACTTCTTGCTACCGCTAACATTTATTCTACTGTACACATGTGTTCATTGAAACTCGCAAACTCATTTACTCTGAAGACTGAACCACATAGTGGTCAGCACAGACGTAGAAGTTCATTCTTGAAAATTTTTCTATATGTTTAATGTCACGGACGTTATTTTGATCGGCAGTTTCTATTCAGCGTTTGTTCATTTGCGAGCCACAAAGAATGTTTGGTCGACTATTGATCTGTGCGCATATCCCTAGATGCATCTTCATGATGCTGTTTGCGTAGGCAACATTTTAAACTCACTCTTATTGATATTTACGCTTCATTCTGATGATTATCAAAAACAGTCAGTCTGATAACTTTTAATGATTCCTTGTCCAAATGATGGGTGTCTGATTTCAAATAGATTGAAGACCTTAAATTGCTTAATAAAGCGAAAATACTTTGTCTGCACATCACATTATGAAATATTAACCAACTTTGAGCTTTGACCTACTTGATTTAATAGTAATTCTTTGTTTATCATCAGACAAGACAGACAGTCGCTGAGATCATTAGCTTTATGCGTGCGTATAAAAGCACATTTATCAGTTATCTACCAAAAAGCAGTTCTGCAGGTAACATGGTCAGAATTGGATTTACATTGCAATTTCCATTTTCATTTTTCCACTGTTTTTCAGATAATTTCTGCAAGAATGTTCCCCAATTTTCAATCTATGCTGTATTAATAGAGAAATTCATTGAAACTACAAGGTATGGTGCATGCCAAGGTTAACATTACATCTACGTTTAGGTTTTGAAATCAAGATTCAAATAATTGCAATATTATATTCTTAGAAATGCAAGAGTAAAGTGACATTTTCAATTAATTACTCTCTTGCCTTAGATTTCTCAATACATCTTATACCTGTACGATGACAGTCAATGTTGACGTAAATGGATTTCATTTTCATGTTTTATGTCATGCTAATCCGAGACTTAAGCTTCTTAATAGAATTTTATCAATTTGATAATAAGACCATTTGGAAGAATATCTAACATGCGATCTTAGATGCGTGCCTGGCTACGCAGTAGAAGTTTGAAATTATGCATTCAATATCTAATCCAAGATAATCTTTCTGAGATCTGCAGACAAAATATCATTTCATGTCAGAGATGATTGTCTGAAAAGCGGATCGATTTGACATATTCTGTTCGTGAGGAGAACAGCACGCAAATTTGATTAACTACTAGTGCTCTTCAACTTTGTCTGACCTGGACTTCTTTATGACGTGGGAGCGGCGGATTCTGCTCGCATTCTGTAATTCATCTCAAATTCCAAATAAAAACAAGTGATTGACTCCAAAACATCTATGAAACTTAAATCCGTCATCAGCTACAATATCATGTCATAAAATTCAATCTTACTTTCTAGTGACTTCTTATTGGCATGTAGCGCAGTGGAAGTTGATAAAACCAACAGTCGGTTATCGAGGATATTTGTATTCCAGTGCATCATGTAAATTTCAGACATAAAATCTTCAATTCAGACACAAATCAATTTGTCATTTCTTATCATACAAACAATGATGAAATATTCAATGTTGGTGGATTCATAAATTTCTGGGTCTTTACTAGTCTCGCACCTTTCATAGAGATCTACGGCATGCATTTGACACCTTCAGCATTCGATCGCTGAAGAGCGGTTAAACGAACTGAATGACGTCGTAAGTGGGTGAGAAAATACATAGCTCAACATGATTTGTTGAGTAAAGGCTTATGCACATGAAATAAATCAAAAATCCTATGCAAGTAAAATACTTAAAGTACATATGTTCAGCAGCGCTAAAATAATAACTGTAATCTTGTGAGAGATTGAAAATATATTCCTTTTTGTCGACAAAGCAATGGACTTCGAAAATGTGTAGCACTGGCTTCAGCTGTCGAAAGTTCGAGTAATGCCTACAATACTTGATCACAGAAAACTTGCAATCCTTTTGATCACACGTGTAAGTAGATGGCGAGTAATGGATGAAGACGATGTGCCACGATTTGTTCGGTTCTCCTACAATCAAAAGGGATATCTTCGTCAACTCTTCGAATTGAAGGACCCGAGGTTCTTCCAACTGCTGCTCCACAGCTACAGTCAAAGTTGCAACTACATTCACCAAGTTCAGAATCGGCATGCGGTCCTTCTGTACGTTGAGTACAAGTTTCAGATAATGGTGAGCTCGCCCAATTGTCTCGATTATCTTTCCGGCTTCATGTTCACTCTGCTTTCAATAGAATGGAAGGCAAAAATATTTTCCTGCTTGTCGATGTGGTCAGTGTCTCAGTAGTAGGAGTGGCAGAGAATCTCTTCACAAACCATGCAGCGTATCCACTGCTTATTAGGATGTTTTTCTGCTTCCTCTCCTCTTGCTCGATGTGTTGAGCTGAGCATAGACGTCGCGACCGGTTGAAAAGGGAGCGGACGAGGAATTGAACCAAATTCACGATAACGAATAATGTACAGGACTGGGAACATAGGCTTGCGATCCATTGAAATGGCAATTATCCCGGCATTAACGACGTGAATTTGAAAATTTAAGAAATGCAGTTCATCATCCTCGCTGACCTATTATGCAAGCTACTCAGTAGTGCAAACGTTTCAGTCACTGTTTTTCGGTAGATTGACACGTGTGTATCATCGACATGCTGCTGACATATCACTAAATCTAAATTTGACAACACACGCTGTTCATTGTATCCCGTGCAAATTTCCACGAAAAGGATCCACTAAAGGGACTCCCTATGGCGAGACTGTCCTTCTGAATACTGAGCCTGCCATCAAACACAGATGGGAAATCCTCCATAGCGGCCAGCAATTTCATTGAACTTTTGTTCGGTGAGATCTAATGCCGAGTTGGCGGGTGAGTGAGTCTAGAAGTACTCATGGTGTGGGTCAGATGGTTTTTAATAGCCACCTTCTCAGTATGTCCACCTTCACAAGCATATAGTTGGTAGAGTGTCGACTCAAAAATATGTCAGCATACAATTAATATTTTCATATCAAAAGATTCAGTTTTCTGCGGAAATAACGTTCCCACTGTCGAAAAAAAATTTGATTTACCATCACTGACGTAAACCCACTGAAACGTATTAGATATCAAAAGGACTGAACATTTGCTAGCAGATACCATTATTAAGCGGAAATTAAGCTGATTATCAAGGAAATTTCATGAACCGCATTATAATACAGCTCTTCATGGAAAACTTGAGATCTCATTGTGCTTCTTGACTGAAATTCGAAGTTAATGACGAAGCGATACGGGTAATATCGTCAAACCTGTAACGCTGTGACAATCTTCTGTTCCATGCAGTCTATGTGCATTATATCCTTCAATTTTTTATTTCGTCAATATGTATTGTGTAGACTGACTATTGGTAGCATGCTTTCATTTGCACTTGCTATCTGTGTTTGATTTTACGTTTAATCTATTTTTCGTCATCCTGACTAATTCGTATCAGGGGATTGCGAAAAGTGGCGAAACATGGTGCACAACCTAATTGCTTCGAAGATGAGACTTAATAATGATGATGAACTCCGTGTGTGATTCTGGTGCTTGTTTTTCAAATCGATGTGGCCATTTACTGGATAATTTTCCCATTTCCAGCACAGTTTTAGTTTATTTCTTCAATCGGTGCTCAATCATTGAATGTCTGATTGACTCGTTATGAACAATAACGCATTCTTGACATATCGTATATTGTGTATCTGTAGTTGCTTTTCAATAACTTCTTTTGCGGGCATCAATTTCATGCTATTTTGTTTTTGGATTGTTGTCAATCTCTGAAAAGTATTATAAAGATTTTTGGTTTATGTGGAATAACGTTTTTTTTCTTCATCTTTTATTTTCTTCGACTGAGAGAATCCGATTATACTTTATCGTTGCATGAAGATGTCAAATATGTAGATATTTGAATCACTTTAGTATTTTTCTTGTCACCAAATGTGAATTGTTCATGTATCTGGTAAAATCCAGCAAATGTGGTCCCCTTTCTTGTCTCCTCAAAAAAGATCTCGAATATTTGATTTCTTTTGCTCCTGGTAGTTGCATTTGATTCTTGTAAGATACAGTATACATTTCTAAG
The DNA here is from genome assembly GCA_907163375.1 of Prostheceraeus crozeri. Classification (NCBI taxonomy): domain Eukaryota; kingdom Metazoa; phylum Platyhelminthes; order Polycladida; family Euryleptidae; genus Prostheceraeus; species Prostheceraeus crozeri. Next base: position 46,089 of record CAJQUW010003497.1, read on the forward strand.
CCACATTTTAATTACTATTATGAGATCTGTAGCCGAGTTTCTGATATGAGGAAGTCGATGTGATGACGCTGATGCGTCGATGTGATGATATATAAATGATACAATATAAATATACATCTTTATATGCATGATTTTATTTGTCTTTTTACATCAATAGTCTGCTGAGGACATGTAATAACAACTACATCTCACAGCACTCATAATGAATTCAGTTAACTGACAATGTAGACCTAAGGTGCAATGCAAGTAGGCCTAAATAACTTGCAACAGACACGAATCGATATTCAAATTTCAAAACTTTTTCCAGCTATCATATTGATTCTATACTTTATGGTTGTTCTGCTATATTCACACTATAACATCATGAATTGGAGTAATTAGTCAGATTAGTTTGAATGTCAAACAGAGGCGACACAACTGTCTCTACTGACATCATCCTTCATGTATATTTATGCTGGCATGCATGCATGCATGTATTGATGTTTGATAATGAATTTACAATGTGCATCCAATTACATTTATTGACTTATCAAGTCTTAGGATTTGCCCAAGTAGTCGTAGACAACGAGATTCTTTCAACAATTTTATTTTTTGAAGTTTTAATTTAAAGTTGTAGGTTTATGCAAGTTTAAGTTTAGGATGAGTATGGGATATCCATGAACAAGTGCTATGACTAGGTATACTTAAAACCGCGAATGCCACATTCGTATAGCTTAATCATCAAGGCCAGCTTCCATGACAGTTGCTGTTCTCTCATGTGCTTTCGGCTATCCTCATCTTGCTATGCCATTCTCAGACTGTGATGTGTACCTCCTTTAGATTATCCGTAAAAAATTCTTCAAAATCGATACCGGAGATTGTCCGGTTCCTTCTTTTGTCACTATCTCCATTGAAAATCAGCGAGTCGTTGATTGAAAGATACCTGGTGGGGAATAACCACTACTCGATTGAAGCATAAGAACTGCTTGCAAGGTGTAGATGTAGAAACAAGGAATCGGCGCTTTACTTTTCCAGTCGGTACACTTACGAATACATTTGTGCCGTTGGTGCATCAAGTATCTCCCAATGATATTTTGTCAAGCAGCGCATATTAAATGGTGACTTAGGTTTCCATCATCAAATCGACGCAAATAATCATAATATCGACGGTGTCGATATGATGACAGTTTGTGGTATTTTTAAAGCATGTACTGTATAGCAAAGTCAAAAGGTCGAATGACAAATCCAATTATGCCATTATGGAATTCTTAGTGGACAGGCTGTTAATGAGGAAAATATTAGATGGATTGAGCATTTCTTCTTGTTAGGAGATCACAATAAGTAGCCGTCGATGTGAAGACGAATTATGGATAACCTTTTTAGAGAAAACATGGCATTTTTCAAGAAAAATTATACAATATCAATCAATATTAGTTAATCGACTTTTGATTTTAAATTAAAACTAGTTAAGCATTTTACCTAGAAAATTTCGCCTGAATTGATGCGGTCAATTCAAATTCAGAGGCGTCGATGAGATGATGGAAAAAGTTGGGGACAACTATATCTGTAGACCTAGCTCTGATTTCAATTAGCTTGATTCTCAACTCTTGTTCTTTCCTTGATTCATCGGTGCTAGGGGGTCATTGAGCCAAAATATACGCAAATATACATTTTGTTTTTTTGTTTTACAGCAATCCAAAGAAAATGTACTGACGAAGCATTCATGTTCATCAGCCTTCTCCAATATTTGCAATAAAATTCTACTCGTCCCATTGGCACAATCAGCAATTGTTGATCGCGGAGCGGGGCCTAAATATAGAAAGGGAAACGTAGCCCAATTGTTAATGTCTTCGTTGCCTTTCAGAGGGTCACACCTCAAACAACAGAAGATGATGACGTTCAGACAAAGCTGCGATCAGATGATGAGCATTCACCAATGAGTACAGACTGACTTGAACACCAGATTCGGAAGGATTCCATAATTTGTTTTTAAGTGATTGATGTGACGCTATGCTTAGTACTGCAGATGAGCTCATAACCACGCACTTCGTCAGAAGGGAATATGCTGAAAAGATTACATTCGTCAGGCAAGCACTCGCAGTGAAAGAAATAAGGAATATACAATGCATTTTAATACATCAAAATTTCAAACGTATGAGTGGCTGACCGGCTGTAAGAACACTGTAAATTGTATAGTACGAAAGTAGCTGATTTTGACTACGAAAGCGATGTACGAAACGAGAATAGCAAAATGTACGAAAGCACTATTGTTCGTGCTCATACAATACGAAAGCGATTGTCTCTCCTATTGGATTATCTTTATCATCCAATAGGAAAGCCAATCGCTTTCGTACATTTTAGAAGGTAATTTACACGTTTATTTCTACTCGTATTACAAAATTTTGAAACAAGATGAGATGAATTCTCTGCAATTTGCTAACGGTTTTGTATATTTTGTTACACCAGATTTGGTACCATTCTTGATTTCTATGAAAAGTCAATTCTATGTTATAAAATAATTATCGACTTTACAATCTAAAGTATACGTACCGTGTATGAGACTACCAAAGTATTGAAAAATTATTTTAAATTGTGGATGCTCTAATAACTAGGACAACCTATGTTACCTAATATTATTCAAATACAGTGTAATTTCAGTCATCAAAAATAAGGAATTTGGGGCTAACATGTAAAATGATTTAAAACGGTCACGAATGCAGCAGAAAGCTAGATTGAATCGTTGGTTGGGGGGGGGGAGTCCTCTTTCTCATCCATAGTAACTCACCGTTATTATGTAGCTACTTCCTTGACTAATTGAATTGAATTTAGTATTATGTCAATTTGAACCTAGGCCTACAAGTAGCTTAAAAAACTTTCAAATATTCATTATAAAGAAGCCATTCACTTTTTATTTGTTATCTAACTTATTATTTTGGTCAGTCCATTGCCGTTATACTTTTGACAGCTTAGTCTGTATGGATTCCGAATTCTGTAGATGGCAATGCGTACGACGTATATATTGTGTATGGTGACCGACAATATTTACTTACTTGAAATTGCGAATAGGCCTACATATTAAATATAAGAATTAATACTATTTCACCTAAGAATATTTCTGTTGGTATATGTTAGTATCATGTAAGGTAAACCCTCCTCGTCTGATAAATGTGCATTCACTTTTCTAGTAGGCCTAGAATAGGACTCCTCTAATAGGAATCAGTTTTCCACGATTACTGCAGACTATGCCCCTATAACTTTGCAATGAAGTGCTCTTTTTCAGGTGGAAGATTAATATTGTACTTTTTGGCTACAAAACATTAATAGTCAAGTTAAAGCACTTGATTGCAATCATTCAAACCAGATCTCGGATCATTACCCATCGGCTCTCGGATCACGCATGTAGTTATCGGACTTATGCCTATGAGCCGATTCGGTGTGAGCCGGTAGGAACCCTAGTCCCGAAAGACATTTTCGGAACGCCGGGACAAACTCAATGAAACGGAGACTGACCCGACCAAACCTGGTTAACTTGGGTTTGTGCAAAGAACGCGTGTTATCTGATGTGGCAACCACCACATTCGTGTGAATGATTGAATGTCATTTTGCTACAACAACAAGTAAACAGTCGTAAGCAATTAAGTAATGTGCACAATGTGGTCAAACAACAAATTATTGAGTTTAGAGTGTGAGAAACCACACAATTTATCCCATTCAATTTCTTTCCACCTCGCTTCGAAAACATGAATAGGCCTATATAAAATACATAGAACACACGCAAGTCATAAATCGACTTTTCCCGTTTCAAATCGGTTTGTGGTCAATCGTGCACGACTGATTGAAATGGATCCACTAAAAAGCAGTCAAGAATAAAATATCTGTCCATTAATACGATGCGATATTTTTTCTGTTACTAACTTACATACCAGGCCAAAAATCTGAATAGCAAATTACTTAGCTGTCTAAAAGCCGCAGTCATTCACACTCAGATTCATGGCTCACGCTTGCATCATACTGGTGGCTCACACATCAATCAAAGATGGAAATTTGATGAAATCCTACGTTGACCAACGTCGTCTTCAATCTCTTTGATAGTATCGTGATAAAACCAGTTACATCAAAACTGGCCATACAATGTAAACCGTAGACCGACAATTATCCTACAAAATTACTGACAAAATCAACCGACGATTGTCACCTTCAATGTCCTGGGATATCCGACGACAGTAGTAAGAAAACGGCGAACACCAGATAGCGCAAGATGGCCGCCATCGCTGACGTCCCCCCCCTCTGGAACGGCAGAGTGTCGTGGTCGGCCGCCATGGTGCTTCGGGTCTGAGTCCCCCCCCCTCTGGAACGACAGAGGTTGTAGTCTGTCGTGGTGTGCCGACCAGGTGGGTTCACAAACTGTTCGCTGACGTCCCCCCCCCTCTGGAACGGCAGAGGGTCGTGGTCGGCCGCCGTGGTGCTTCGGGTCTGAGTCCCCCCCCCTCTGGAACGACAGAGGTTGTAGTCTGTCGTGGTGTGCCGACCAGGTGGGTTCACAAACTGTTCGCTGACGTCCCCCACCCCCTCTGGAACGATAGAGTGTCGGTCGTGGTGGACTTGGGCGACCGCCAGGATTAGTCTTGAGGCTATAGTGTGTGATGTTTTTCGTGCAATCTGCTGAATGTTGGGTTGTAAAATGGGTTGTTTCGAGTGGAAGGAGTGGTCGGATGAGAAAACGGAGGTCGGATTCGTATTCAGCGTGAAATTCTGCATCGGTATGGTGAGTTTCAAGGCAATCGGTGAGAAAAAATTTTCAACATTTTTCGAAAAACGACAGAGTTAGAATTTGGGACGTTTTGGTGTGTAGCGTCAAAACGAAGCATCGGATGAGAAAACGGAGGTCAGATTCGGATTTAGCGTGAAATTCTGCATCGCTATGGTGAGTTTCAAGTCAATCGGAGAGAAAAAATTTTCGGCTGACGTCCCCCCCCCTCTGGACAGCCTGCTTCGATTTTGGCTTCCAGTGGACGGATTTTGTCGTGCGATAGCTCGTTTGAAAGCTAAGAGTGAGACAAATTCAGTGAAAGAATCGGCTTGTTCCTATCTGTCTTCGTTCAAAAGTTAGAGCGGTTACAAGATTTTAGGTCGGAGCTCGCTCACCTGAAAAAATCCTAAGTGTCAGAGTGACTTTGTATGGGTAAAATTTTGAAAATTTTCCAAAGTGTGGAATTTCGACCTGGGACCGTCACCAAAACATTTTTCATCAAATTTCACTGACCTCCCCTCCCCCTCTGGACAGCTTGCTTCGATTTTGGCTTCCAGTGGACGGATTTTGTCGTGCGATAGCTCGTTTGAAAGCTAAGAGTGAGACAAATTCAGTGAAAGAATCGGCTTGTTCCTATCTGTCTTCGTTCAAAAGTTAGAGCGGTTACAAGATTTTAGGTCGGAGCTCGCTCACCTGAAAAAATCCTAAGTGTCAGAGTGACTTTGTATGGGTAAAATTTTGAAAATTTTCCAAAGTGTGGAATTTCGACCTGGGACCGTCACCAAAACATTTTTCATCAAATTTCACTGACCTCCCCCCCTCTCTGGACAGCCTGCTTCGATTTTGGCTTCCAGTGGACGGATTTTGTCGTGCGATAGCTCGTTTGAAAGCTAAGAGTGAGACAAATTCACTGAAAGAATCGGCTTGTTCATATCTGTCTTCGTTTAGATGTGAGACGCCATTTAAGATTTTGCGACATTGGCGAAAAACGACAGAGTTAGAATTTTGGACGTTTTGGGCTGTAGCTTCAAAACGAAGCATCGGATGGGAAAACGGATTTCAGATTTGGAATCAGCTTGATGTTATTGTCCAATGAGGATCATCATCCAATGAGAATCAAGCATTTCTTTATAAATAGCGAGCCTTCCACAGTGAGAATCATTCCATCGTTGAATCACACGAGTGACGGACGCACATTTTCTCTCTCTCTAGTTCCCTGTTCTATTATCCATCTAAAATGGTAAGTCGCTACTTCCCTCCCTCTCCTCCCTTGAACGTAAACTTAATACAATCTTTTTTCATTTTCAGGCATCTACTCCATCTGCTGCACTAGTAGGACAAAATGGCGGTCAAACGTTACAAGGTTCGCTACGATCAGATCATCTACAACTGAGGCCAGTGGAAGAAACATCCAAGGTACATAATCCTACACCGCTACAGCGTAAATTTAAACAAGCCTTGCGTTATGATGATCATAGCGTAGTACTCCAAACGGGAATGCTCCCTTCCACGGATGTCAAGATAATGCACAATCAGTATGGGGACTACATACTGATCCCCGTGAGTCCGTACATTCGCCACCAACTTGATATTATTGAGGAGTACGTGACATTAAATATGGACATTCCTACTCCTCTTGCTCAAGAGTGGAAGGCGAGAGATGACAAGGATACTCCCTATAGAAAGATTTGGGATGGTAATCACATTTGCCTACCGGTATCACATTGGTGTACTTACTATAAGAAGGATGGAGATCATTCAATACCCATCAGATGTGATGAGCTCGGAGAAGGTACTTGGGATATCCTTTTCAAAGTGAATGGGCTATATTATGGTCGACACAAGGATAATAAAATAGCCTCTCTCTCCATGCATATGGAATCCATCCTATATATTCCAAAACCACCCAACGTGGACGACATAATTGATCAAATCCTTAACAGCAGTGGTACGAAGCGCAAGTCGGAGAAGAATGCTACATCAAAACGCAAATCAAAGAAGGAGAATTACTAGTCCTTTCCTAACTCTACCCTATGACAATTCGCTTATGTGCTTTGAGTGTCGTTAATCTGAAATATTTGCAAGACTATGGCTTTTCTTGTGAAAGTGCTCTTCTTATTGACTTTAAACGATGGTTAGCTGCTTTCAATGTTATACGCATCTTTTGTAATAATCCTGGTAAGGAGAGGAAAGTATTTCCCAATCTAATCATTGATGATATTTTGCTCCCGCCTTGGGATAGTAGAGTGAATCAACATTATCATGAAGTCACGAAACGTTTTAAGGATTTGTGTGTTCCTATTTTGTCTGTTCGTTGTAGTAGCTACGTTCATAACCAATGCTTCTTTCCTCCTTACCTCAACACTGCCAAAGTCCTGTATGGTTATCATTGCTCGCTGTATGATAGTTATCAGCTGTATCTATTTTATCTCTTTCAAACCATTGATTTATAATGCATGCTTGTTACCGTTATTCAATAAATGTTACTATGAGAAGAGTTGTTGTTTTCATGCAATGGATGGGTTAGATAAAGGGCGATCATGTCTTTCTCAAACGACTGCGGAACATTACGTTTTCATAGGCAAAGTTTAAAAGGAGCTGTTCAAGATTATGTGATAAAATTTCATAAACATGAGACCGACATCGAAGCAGTGGTCGATGATGCTAGCACTCTATTTCTAGAGTTAATGAATACATTCTCTGATAGCATTATCATGGCGCGATTAGTTGCGAAAATTAAGTTTAGTCATTTTGGAAAGGAAGAGGTGGAAAGTCGCTCTTTCCATTTTGCTTCTTACACAATGGAAGTGGTAGATCACCCCCAAGAATTTTTTAAAAGACATATGATAAAAATTGCTGAACGTCTTAACGCATTTAACCATCATGGTAGCAGTCTAGTGATTGAAGCGATTTCAGATATTCACATTCAACTTTCCATAAAGAAAAATTGAAAATGCAGTGGTACTTGATTGTAGCACAACTGGTTTTCGAGCTATGTCTGCTCACTCTCGAAGTATATTCCTTCTGTACATGCGTCTATTATTTAGAAAAGGCTAGCAAATTCATATCTTCAAAAAGACTTGCTATAGACATCAGTAACGGTGAAACTATGTGTTGCGATGTATGTAAGCGAAAGGATGGAAATGAAAAGCGCATCTTCAAGAGATGTAAGCATGCTTTTTGTCAACGCTGTTTCATACGTAATTGCATTCAACTTTGCCAATGTAACCACTGTGACATTGCTCATTTCGAGTGTCACTTATGTCGCAATAGTTAGTACCTATGCAAATGTGGTAAAGATAGGTTTTAGCAAAGACTAACACGGAAAATGGCGAAACGTAAAATGACGAAACGTAAAAGTCAAAAGTTTTCTTCAGCCATTCAAGCTCTCCGACGAATGAAAGTAAATCAGCGATACAATGCTATACGACATGCTAACGATAAATTCATTTGTGAAATTATTTCTCATGTGAGGATGTTGAGGACGAAGAAATTAGCGCCAAAACAACGAAAGTTACTTAAGCGATATGCTACGAAATTACGTTTCATCTCCAATCCTAAAGTCACCCTTCAAAGAAAGAGGAAAACTCTAACACAAAAGGGCGGTTTCCTTTCAGCAATACTTCCAATGATAGCTCCTGCCGTGGGCAACCTATTGGGTAATATCTTTGGCTCTAAACGTTAATTATGCAAATGTTGAATCTCAAAGTAATAAAATGGATTTCAGACTTCAATGTGATAAAGTTCTGACTGTATCAGGTCCATCTCATGCAGGTAAAACTGTTTTCACGCTGAATTTATTGGATAAAAGAAGGGAGTTGTTTAAGGAACCTATCAATCGAGTGATTTGGTGTCATGGTATTTATGAATGAATGAATGAATGAATTAGCGTATATTTGGAAAACAAATTACAATTCTGGCACCTCCAATGAGAATCGCGGAGGTGCACACACATATACAGCACTAATATAACACAAATATTAAGTAATCTAAGAAGATAAAGTCAAAAAGTAACAAAAGTAAGTAGGTCATGATTGTTCGGACGAAGCCAGAGAAGCATTGTACAACATGGCACTTGAGACTAAGAAGGAATTCAGTCTACGTGTTGTCTTAATATGTGGCAGTATGAGTCTTTGACTACGATCAGATGCAGTAGGTAGGTGGTCATGGAGAATGTGTCGATTGTTCGAAAGGGATTGCCTGAACAGTCTTTGCGCCAGCATGTTTCTTCGATCTGAAATATCCAACATCGAGCACCTGTAACAAGAGCTAACATCAAATCCATGTATAATGCGAAAAGCTCTTTTACAGAAAAGCAACAATTTGTGATCCAGCGTAACACCAGGATTGACAAAAACAGGTGAAGCATAGTCTATAATAGATCGGACGATGGAATTATAAACGATCAACAGTTGGTCGTGATTCAGAACTTCTTTCAAAATACGGAGGACATACAATCGCTTGGAAACATTCGATATTATGTGATCAAAATGTCTTGACCATGTAAGCCTGTCATTAAAAAACAAACCCAAAATTTTCATCTCCGTTACATTCTGAATATGTTGGACAGGATGTAAAAGGAATTTCGAAAAATTGACATTGAGAACCTTGGATTTACTGCTGTTGACATGCATTTGATTGAGAAAACACCAATCCTTAAAATTACAAATTTCAGAAGAAACAGTGTCTAGGTCATTTACATTGCGATACACAGGAATGACTAATGTGACATCGTCAGCGTACTTCACAACTCTTACAGAAATATGACGGGGCTTATAGCTTGACATGTATAGAGAAAAAAGATGGGGAGAAAGTTTTGATCCCTGAGGAACACCGCTTGTCACATACAACATAGAACTCCTGTTTTGACCCAATTTCACTCGCTGTTTGCGATTACAAAGGTAGCTGTTCAACCAATTGACAAAAACATTACAATCATTAATAGACATTTTTGAAATTCGACCCAAAAGAAGATGGTGGGGAATGCAATCGAATGCCTTAGTCATATCAAAAGTAAGTATACGCACACCAATGACTTCGGTCTCTTCCAAAAATTTACAAATTATGTCATGAGTGACAACTAAAGCACACACTGTTGACGAGTACGGTCTGTAGGCAAATTGACAATCATCATAGTTTTTAATCAAGTCCTCATAGAATCGTTTCAGAACAACATGTTCACAGAGCTTACTTACAATAGGCAACAATGATATCGGTCTCAAATTGTCTCTCTTTATTGGGTGCGTTTTGGGAATAGGACAAATGTCTGCGATTTTCCAAAAATCGGGGAAAACACCGGTCTTAAAAGAAAGATTGAAAATATGACACAGTGGTTGGTACAATGAATTTGCGGAAACTTTCAATAACAAGGGAATTATGCCATCACTACCTGGCGATTTATTTGTCTTCAACGTGCTAAGCAGTTCAAAAACTTGTGATTCATTACAAATGGGATGCATCGCACAGTTATCTGTTGAGAGAATTGGGAACGGCTCACTTTTTCCAAAAGAGTCGGCAAAACTGTGATTTATGTAATTGACTGCTTCGTTGGCACAAGTAAATAGTGAAATGATCTTGTTTACTGAGTTGTCCTCATTTTTTCCTCGAATGTCATTAACTACTGACCACACACCCTTTGGTGATTTGCACATATTTGAACTCCAAATTCTTTTGGATTTGATTTTTTCCGTTCGTATTTTCTCCTTATAATGTTCATATACCATCCAGTTGCAGTTGCGATAAGCTTTCCAGCGTTTATTTATTAGTTCAAGCAACACCGGAGTGACACAAGGTTTTGTTCTTGCGGAAAATTTCACTATTGATACAGGTATGCATGAGATTGCATCTTTCAGAATGTTGTAGAAGGCATCTAAGCCATAATTCACATCACTCGATTCCATAACTCTTGTCCAGTCTACTTCAGACATAACAGATTGAAATTTATCAAGATTTGATCTTCGTAGGTCGAGCACTTCATGAAAATGGTTATTGACATTACGTACAGGACGTTTAACAGAAATTAATACAATTTTGTGAAGGTTCGTTGCACTACCAAGTGGGGGAGCCGTAGCAGACAAAAAATCTCCGACTGAGTTTGTTTCACTACAGAAAAACTTGTCTAAGATGTTGTCACCAAACGTAGGCTCATTAACAATATTGGATAGATTGAAGTTTGTCGTCAAAAACGAAGAATCGTACCGATTGAAATCCCCACACACAAAAATGTCAGCATCAGGTAAGGAACACAAAATATCATCAAAAATGCTCACAATAAAATGTTTGAAACAATTTATCTGATCAACAGGAAGACCAGGTGGAACATATGTACAAATCAGAAAGCACAGCTTATTCGAACTTTTGAAACTCATGATTGTGTAGTCAATGCCTTTCGGCTTCTCATGTTCAATAGAAACAACAGCTGGAGAGACTTGATGAGAGGCGTAAATTAACGTACCACCACCACGACGTTCGTCTGAAGTATCATCACCCCTATCATTGCGGAAAAGTACATATCCATCAATATTTACAAGGTCACTTTCGATGTTAGAAGACAGCCATGTCTCGGTTATACAAATGAAGGTAGGTTTATAAACAGAACAAAGAATTCGTAGCTCATCAAGTTTGTAAAAAAGAGAGGTGGCATTACACAGAAGTAGCCACACGTCATCTACATTAGGTTCAACACTCGTTGCTTTAATGGGTTTACATAAGCGAGTACTAAAAAATGGATTCAAAAATTTTGAATTTGATTCCTTTGAATGACGCGATCATGGAAAATTACGACATCTTCACCCTTACTTCTACGACTCTTCATTTCTTCTCTTAATTTCTTGAACAGTACTTGCTGGCACTGAGTTCTATCGGCGTTGATGAAGACACCCGTATAATTAGGAAAAGCTCGCAAGTTCTTAGCTTTCCTAAGGAGCATATTTTTTGCTTTGATGCTCTTGAAAACTACCTTCATGGGCCTGCTTTTCCCATCTTTCTGCTTGCCAACTCTGTGAACATTTTCTATCTCATCGGAGCCGTCAATATCCAGTGTAGTCAGTAGTTGCTCGCATTTTGAAAGGTCATGTTCTCTACGAGCATCCAGAGCATTAGAAGTAGACTCTGTAATACCTGAAATCATCACATTCATTTTCCGTCTATCTCTTTCAATTATTTCGTTCATTGTTACTTCTATAGCTTCAAATTGTTTGGACCTCAAGTCTGACATTTCGTCTTCTATTTCTTTGTTTCGTAACTTCAATTGCTTGTTCTCATCTTTGATTTCTTGTAAAGATAGACTGAGCTCTACAACAGTCTGACGGATTTGAGAGATTTCGTCCCTCAAAGAGGCGACGATACCATCACGTGTTTCGTCAATTTTGCTGGATAAATCTTTCACGTGACCGTCAATAAGAGATTTTATGTCGTTCAGCGTTATTGTTGACGAAGAGCCAGATCGCGTACGAACTCCCTTAGGTGTTTTGTCAGTCATTGTTTCTTTCATACGACGTCCTGACGTAAATAAGAATGACGTCACAAAAAATCAATAATCAAAGAAAATTTGGACAGAAATTCTTTCTACAATTGACGAAATCAGCTGACAAGGGAATGCACTGACAATACCAGTGTTACAAGGTTAGTGTAGACGGCTGACAATCCAGACCGTAGCTTGACGCGAACAATAAGGACAATAAGAAGAATACACTGCAGCGGCTGCAACTTTCACGCGGATCAACGAATCACACTAAGCAATGATCACTTAGGAACGCAATTACTGAAAATAGCCCATCGACAAAAATCCGCTTCCCAGACAGAAAAACTGACAACACCAAGACAAAGAGCCTGATGCCACGATGCTGATGGTACCAAAAATTATAGCAACAGTGACCAAACAACGGCAGAAAAACAGAAAAACGCACTGCCCCACAAAGACGGACGAGAGACACGACCGCACACAGACAGAGACCGGAGACCTTTATCAATCGTCGCTGTTTCAGGAATTGCAAAGTCGCAACTTTATTCGACATGAAGGAATTATTCCAGTGGATAAACTTCAGTCTAATGATGTTGTTGTATTGGATGATTTATTAAAAGAAAGTAAGAATTCAAAAGATGTTACAGATATGTTCACTCGCGCAGCACACCATAAAAGGTGTTTTATCATCTATATTACACAAAATTTGTTTCCTGATAGAAAAGAAGCTCGTACACGAAACCTGAATACACACTATTATGCTATTTTCAAGAATCCGCGAGATAAAAGTCAATTTGAAATTTTAGCCCGACAAGTTGCACCCAGAGGATCAAAAGCCTTAATTGAAATTTTTCAAGCAGCTACTGAAAAACCATACGGTTACTTATTCATTGACTTTACGCAAGAGTGTCCTGAAGAATTTAGATTTCGAAGTGATATTTTGAAAACTCCCATGATTATCTACAAACTATGAGTTCTTATTCTCGCATGATTGTTATTCCTCAGGATGAATATATACAATTGACTGCCATGCAGCAAGTAAAGCAACCTCTTGCAAATCAAATGTATAGGAAAGAAATAGATTATCAGCAAAATGTTCACATCAAAGATCCACATCGTGCTGTATTATTACAATCGGAAACTGTTGAGCAATTGAAAAACTTGAAGAATAAGTTGCGTGACTCTGTATCGACTGCTACACCTTTAGCATCTCGCGCACATGCCATATCTCTTTTCAACAGTATTGAGCCCCATCTCAATGTAAATGATAGAGGAGAAATCATTACAGATGAAAATAAAGTGATTGATGCTTCACGTTATGAAGACTTGATTCAGTATGCGACACGTAGAAAGCGCCGTCAGGGCTATGTTCCACCTGGTTGGTCATACTTTCTTAAACTATTGAAAAAGCATAATGTACCAAAATTTGCTTTGAATAATGAGACATTGAAAGAACTTGATTCAACAGTGGCTACTGCTCCAATGCTTCAGACGATGAAAATGCCAACAAATTGGTTTAAGTCGTCACCTGCTACATCCCCTTCCACACTCACTAAGCAAACAAGAGGAAGAACTCGACGTAGATCTACATCGCCACTAAAACTAGTAAAAGGAAAACGTAAAACAGCTCCTCCCAGGAAATACATGTTCTCAGACTATTAATATGAAGCAGATGTGTTGCTTGCCATGTAATGAGCCGCCAGAGGTGAATGTCGTTGTCACTTGCACTTGCTGCGCCAGCTCTCACAATGAAACCCCTAAGCAATGTGAACACGATCGCAAAACCGCTAAAGCTAAATGCTGCAGTTGTTGTAAATGTAGAAAGGCAAGAAAGCAAAAAGATGAGGAGGAAAAAGAGTCAGTCGTCATCGACTGAGCGTTTGAAGTCAATCTATTATGATGTAAAACATCCGGCAGGATTTGCATCTATCAAGAAATTATCAAAAGCGAGTGGTCTTCCACAATCACAAGTGAAACGATGGTTAAAGGGTCAGGCTACCTATACACTCCACAAACAAGCGAAAAAGAAGTACCGCACCCGCCATTATATTGTTCATAACATCGATGAACAGTGGCAAGCAGATTTGTGTGATGTTGCCTCCATTTCAAAACATAACTCGGGTAATAATTTTATTTTAACCGTCATTGATATTTTCTCGCGTTATGCGTGGGCTCAACCTTTAAAAACTAAAGAAGGGAAAGGAGTAGCAAAAGCATTCCAAACAATTTTTCGAGAAGGTCGGATTCCAAAAAGAATTCAGAGTGATCAAGGAAAAGAGTTTGAAAATCAGCATGTGAGAAGATTATTTGAGAGGCATGACATTGAGTTGTTTAGTGTAAAGAGTGCTTATAAAGCTGCACTCGTTGAACGTTTTAATCGCACATTAAAAAATCGCTTGTGGCGACATTTTACTCCCAACTTGACACAAAATTGGACAAAGGTTCTACAAGATACACTCCATGCCTACAATCACTCTATCCATCGTTCTATTGGACTCAGACCAGTAGATGTAAATGCTGACAATGTAGATAAAGTGCGCGAATCATTCCAACGTAAACGCACTCATGTGAAAAGTGATGTGAAAATTGGCGATAAAGTTCGTATCTCAAAAGTGAAAAGTGTTTTTGCTAAAGGGTACCTCCCGAATTGGACAGAGGAGGTATTTACAGTATCAAGGATTAATCAAAAAGACTCTCCGACCACCTACAAGTTGAAAGATTACGATAATGAAGAAATTGAGGGTAGCTTTTACCGCGATGAGATTGAGGTAGTCACTGAAAGTGAAACATATTTGGTAGAGAAAATCATTCGATGTAAAAAACGGCAAGGTGAAGAATGGTGTCTTGTTAAATGGACTGGTTATCCTTCAAGTATGAACTCTTGGATGCGTCGTGCCGACATCTTTCATCTAAGTGATCGACAGTGATTCATGCAAAGTTGTAACTAACAATGTTTAGGGTTTGAGCTATGAATCCAACTGCCTCATTTTATTCACGACCCTCCTATGTAAGTGGTGGAGGACAAATTTACATCGGTGCTCGCCGCCAACGTGGAGGTAGCATACTTGGTGCACTGAAATCTGTTGTAGCACCTCTCATATCCAATGTCGGTAGATCTTTAAAACGAAATGTTTTAAGTAATGCCGTTGGCTTTGCTGGTGATGTTGCTAGTGATCTTTCCAGAGGTAGAAGTTTTAAGAGCAGTTTGTTGAATCGTGGGAAGGAACGCGGTTTAAAAACATTGAAGCAGACCATTGCTGGTGTTACTCAAGGAAAGAAATCACCTAAACGAATGAAAAAAGGAAGGAGGAACCATCGCGGAGCTGGTAAAGTGCGATCTTCAGTCAAAAGGCATTCACGCAAACGTCGCAGAGGCTCTAATCATTCATCAGGCGCTAAACGACGACGCTGCTATAACTTCTAATCATGGAGTGTAAAACTTCCGGGTTTTGTTTGTTCGATCAACAAGCCATACAGACAGATATTCTTAGTTCAAGTATTGTAGATTATCATCCTCGAACAGCTGAGAATGCTGGTCCCATTGAATTTGTTATTCCTGGTGGTAGTGATGACTACATAGATTTGAGTTATGCGATGCTTGATTTGAGGTTTAGAATTCAGCAAGCAGATGGAACTGCTATTGACGATGCACATAAAGTTGGACTGAACAATTTACCATTGACTACATTACTTCGCGATGTTTCTCTAACGATTGGAGAGCAGCAGGTGGAAGGTGGTCAAAGCGATTATCCCTATAAATCATATTTCAATCATGTATCACAGTTTCATCCAGCAGCACAAAAAAGTCATATGGAAGCCATGGGATGGTACAGAGATGAAGCAGGAAAATTTGATGTTGAAACAAACAGTGGCTTTGTAAAGCGATCTGCTATGATTAAAGATAGTAAAGTATGTCAGCTATATGGTCCGCTGAATTTAGACTTCTTTAGACAGTCAAAGTTGTTACTGTGTAATACCAGCATGCGACTCAAGCTGACATTGAATAAGCCTGAATTTGCGCTGAATGCATTTGCTAAAGTTGACAATTTTAGAATTCATGTGGAAGATATTGCACTTTACATTCGTCGAGTAGTACCGAATCCAAGTGTCATTAGAGGGCATGCTGAAGGCCTTAACCGCCAAAATGCATTTACCCCGTTCAGCATACAAAGCTTCTCACCTTTACAATTCCGAAAGATCAAAAGAGTTTCATGAAAGATGGTCTCTTTCCATCGGAAGCACCGAAGCTCCTCATGGTGGCAATGGTTGAAAATGATGCATTTAATGGTAATATAAAGAAGAATCCTTTCAATTTTAAACACAATCAGTTAAGTGAAATTGCTTTACGTGTAAATGGTGTGAGTCATCCTGGTCCACCCTACAAACCAGATTTTGCTTCGGATCAATTTATGCGCAGTTATGTTGATTTTATGGATGTCTTTGGCTTTTACAATACGGATGACACCAACGGACTTACTATGAAAGAGTTTAAGAGTGGATATACTATTTATGCATTTGATTTGACTGCTGACAGCGATATTAGTGCACCCTATCGTCAAGCGAACGTGCCTCATAATATTCGTTTGGATTTGACGTTCAAAAGAACACTACCTGAGACGATCAATGTATTAATTTCTGCAGTCTTCGATTCAAATATTGAAATTACAAAGTATCGTGACGTGATTCTTCAGTATAATCGTTAATGAGTTGGTTGACTGCTGACGATATTAAGACTAAAGTGCAGCGTAATGCAGATGAAGCGACGTTGAAAGCTTTCGATAATGTCTATTCACTCGATACCTTACCACCTGCAGTAAATCACTATCCCATCTTTATTGTGCTAAACTCTCATTCGCAGAATTTAGGCGGTGAGCATTGGAAAGCGATCTTTATTGGAGAAGACCGACGTGGTGAACTATTTGACTCTCTTGCTCAACCTCCAAATATACCAACACAGCAGTGGTTGAAAAAACATACGCGTCAATATCAGCGAAATGAACGCATACTACAACATCCACTTTCATCAACGTGTGGTGCTTTTGTACTGTACTTCATCTTAAAACGTTTACATGTATCTCGATTTGCATCTATTATTCAAAACTTTTCATGCAATCCATCCTCTAATGAAAAAATGATTTGTAAGTTCTATCATGATTTGAAATGAAAACATCATGTTGGAAAAATTGTTTTTTATTTTACAATCCGCTGGGTACGTACATACTCGATGAGATAGTCTAGGATCATATTTGCTTGTACATGAGATTTTAGTCCAGTAATGATCACTTTACTATTATGAAAGATTGCCACATGCACAGGTAACCAACAACTAATGAGGGCTGCAGGAAAAAGTTCGGGTTCATAACACAAATTGTAACTGCTGGTACGAATCTTCAAAAATGATACACTTTCACTCCATTGAGTAGAGATCACCATATTGTCCACAGTCAGATTCGACATCACACACCTCTCCCTCTTCCATATCCGACGTAGTAGTCTTTGTAACTCTAAGCGCATTGACTGCGCCGATGAATGAGAAAGGGCGCCGAGAATCTGTACAGTCCCATTTGGGAAGAGTTGAAGATTCCGTGAATTGTTCATCTTCACCACTAACATTTGAGGACGGCCCGGGTAATACTTGCTGTTTGGAAGCTGTTGGTGTAATGTTGTGAGATCGATTTTGGTGTAGAGTCTGAAGCGACGGAGAATGTTGACGATGGTGTAGCGATGGCGCTTCATGATGAAAGAATGAGTAAATTGAGCGATGTACCTTCCTTTTATACTTTTCCCAACTACCTTGATGAAATGTGAAGTTAGTATGAAGTTGGGAATGATAGAGTTGAATTCGCCGATTGTTGACGCGCAGCCAGATGCGATTTCCAATACGTGAATGTCTTTTCATATAGAAGTATTTCAAGTCCTTCATGATATGATGTAGAGATTGAAAATGACGATAAGATAAAGCAAACTCTCTTCTCACATTTCCAGTTGAATCTTTGAAATAGACGTTTCGATCATGATCCGTTTTCAATACGTTGTAGGGAATCTAATTTCCAACTCATGATCTGTGGTTAGTCATGTCTGATTAAG
>CAJQUW010003498.1:0-41205 GCA_907163375.1 Prostheceraeus crozeri
TCGCTTGGAGCACTTCCCCCAAAAGTTTGTCGATCACTTTTATTTCCTCAGTAGTTTGAATTCGGTGAATCTGCAATAAACAGAAGAAATGCTTCATTATTCAGGTTAGAATAGGAAACTTAAAAACTTGAGAAAAATTTTGACTTTTGATTTATTTCAAAAGTTTGCGGAAAATAGAGGGAGCGCTTCACTACTGTCTACTCTAGCATAACTCATCAGATAGAATTATTTTTATCAATTCATATTCCTTCTCTATCGCAGGAAACAAACAATATTCGTAACCATCGTTGTTGAAAACATATACGAACTTACCTTTCAATTTGTAACTTTACATTGCTACATTATCTTCAAAGTCTTCTACATTATATGTATGTGATATCTAAGTCAATCGAAAACATCAATTGAAAACTTCTGATTCTATTGATTATTCAAAACTAAGATGTTCTATATTCGATATTTTCTTCTGCTTCTTTGGAAATATATGTAAGTAATAAGAAATGTATTAACTAATAACACTAGAAGTGCCATTATCCCTTCTATGCATATAGCTGCGAGGCAACGTATTGCGACAAATCAGTCAGTATGTCTGTGGTAACTCTGACAGATCAATATGTAATAGATTTTGATCCGAATCGGAGGGAAATATCAACTAATCAACCGAAGGCCGTTTTGGCAAACACTTCGGGCACAGCAATAAAGCCAAACCAAAGTCCCGAGGTCCCGTAAGAGCGAAGAAATTCGCAACAAATTAATTGATATCAGATGACGCTATATAGTTTTATTGACAACAAAATCATTTTTCTTTTATTTTTTGCGATTTCATTAAGCTTCAACATTTAAATCATATAATTTCGTGAAAATATAACTAATACAGCATAATGTAGTTAATTCACTTAAACTTAGGCAATGAAAGGAGTATATGTAAACATCTCACCTGCAGCCACCTGCAGCTCTGGCAATTGATGATGTTAGACATCCAAAAACATTTTATTGTCAGAATGCATCAAACTATTGTCTTGTCTCTCACGAGATGACACTCAAAGCCCTGGTTTTCAGCGACGAAGGTAGGAGATAAAGTCAAGTCACTAAATATGAGGTGAACCATACACAATATATTTTGCAAGATGATAACGGCAAAAGCCTAGTCGGCGACTTGAAAATACAAAATAAATGATCTGTAAATTGATTGTGGAGGTCGAATATGGTTCGCGGATATGAGTTCCTCTAAATGTCCAAAGAAAAGATGGTGATCAAGGGGTCGTTCAAGAAAATTTGGTCTAAGTCGTAGACGTTTCACTAAAACTGTAATGCTAGACATGAATCACGTTCGATGCGCAGAGTAGCCAGGAATGAAATGAAGACCGTTTGCACGTTTCCTTTCTCGCTGTCATGTGATTATCGATGGTGACGCGTCGATTCAAGGTCAGTCGCTCAGGCGGGAGTGGGGAAATAATCTGTGCGCAGTTCTCCTCTATTCGGAAATGAAATGCGATGGGTATACACTATACACTGACCGCTTTATCTTAACGCTGCGTAAGTCATCGAAAGACAGACAGTCCATGCATCGAATAAGCACAGCCGTAAAAAAGACTTACTGCATGATAATCTTAAAATGTTGCAATTATAATCTATTCCAAATGCAGTATCAAAATTGTGATTCTTCAGATGTCAACCATGAATCCTATTAATATAAGAGATGCATGGGTAGAAATTAATGATGAATTTTTACTTTATCTTATTTTCGAAGATAAGCATCAATTCAAAAACAAAACATGAGAGAGAGAGAGAGAGATGAAGCAAAGCTAGATTCTGATACATGAGGCGAGAAAAGAAATGAAGGAGGAAGATAAATATGATAATTGAAGAGAATTAATCAAGGAATAAGATATAGAAGTATAAAAAGAAGTGATGAGGAAAGAGAAGAATAAGAGGAAGATAAAGGTGAGAAATGAGGAGACAGAGAAGAGAAGGAAGAAAATGAGGAGAAATCAAGAGAGAGAGTGAAGAGAAGAGAAATGCTCAGAAAGAAGAAAATCTCGATGAAATCACCGAGATAAATAAAAACAATAAGTATCAAATATCCATATATTATATCTTTGATTTGAATACAATGAGCATGATGCACAAAGTGACGTCTCCAAAAACTTTTTTATGTAGCCAACGTACAAATTTTTTAAGTTTTCCACGCATTTTATTTATCTTACTTATATAACCCTGTGAAACTGGAAAACAGTGCAGGCAACGGAGGCACTTCACTAAGATGTGGTGTGTAGCAACGTTCAGGCAACTGGTCAAAAATAACGGTGTTTCAGCAACCTCGAGGCAACATCAAGGCAACTATGTAAAAAATGATCGTGTTTCACCAACGTTTTGGCAACGTGTAGGCAACCATGGTTTCCTACACGTTGCCAATGCATTTTTGACAACCGGCAACCAAAGGCAACCGTGGCGTCGTTCAGGCAACGTTGCCGACACCAAGTATGGCTCATTGGGTGCTTTGTATTTTTATTCCTGGCTCAAACCATACTTCAAATGTGCGATTCTAGACAACTTGTAAATAATAGAAGCATTATACAGGTTCAAATTTTGTCGATAATTAGACGACTATATGACGACTCAGATCGCACGAGTTACTTAGTTTAAAAATGGTCTACCTTTCTTCAATTTTAGACCACCTACAAATTCATTTTTATTGCATCCTGAAGTTCAAAGTAACTAGTATGTGTTCTCTAGACACCGGTGAGCTCAAAAAAATATACAAAATTGCATCTTAAGATTCGAGAAAGAGATTAGACCAGTAGACGACTTTTCGTCCAGATATGGACGTCTAAAATGTTTATGGGGGAAGGCTCGATTCCGCATCTTGTTTGACAGATCTCTTCCTCACTTGTTTGACGGAAATGCAATCCTTCACGACGCTACAAAGTCAGGTGAAACTTGAAGACAGCAATTGTAAATTAAGTTCGCATTGGCTTTCCGTTGAAGTCATTGAGTAACTGCAAAGCGAATATTAACCGAAACAGTCTATCAGAAAATGACTTTGTTTCACGCTGCTAATGCCGAATTCCGAGTTTCGACTCGACACCCAAGTGCTGTCAGCTTAAAGCGTGGCGCATTAATACGTTTGGCCAAGACTGCAGTAAGAGCGTACGTCGTTGATCGATCCATGGTAGCATAGCAACTTTGCATGAATAGACTTCTCCGTCACGACTGCTGACTCACTCACCTCCTATATTGTACGCATATGCCAGACTTCAGAAAACTCAGTCGATGGTTTAACAATAACATTGTTGGTGAAATTATGAAGTACAACGAAACTCGGACTGAAGAGAGATGGATCTTGACTTCTTGTCCCTAAATTGACAACTGCCATGATAGTCGATTGTCAATCAAGAAAGTACATAACTACATGTAGTTTCTACAGTACGAGGAAAATCATAGGTACTACATGGACTTAATTAAAGCTTTCGATAAACTGCTTTCACAAGTGTAATATCATTCCTAATACTAAGCTACGCATAACCATTTTAATGTTTATACCAGAGCTTTAAATAGTACTAAAATTATTTTGATGAAACACATGCATCAACTGGCCATCTAAACATCACTTTTCCTACGCTATCACGTGTGTCTATACTTGGTGTAGGCCTTTTACAACAACACAACTGCAATTGTGGGCTATCAACTATTCTCGCGTTTAATATGCATTGATCTGGTGTACATTAAAATACACCAAAGTTACGTGTGACGAAAATATTTAATTGACAGGGATAAGTAATGAAGCATTTAACATTTTTATGACAATGGCCCATTAGCTTTGTATATCTACTAATCTGCCTCATTCCAAACGAATCAAACAATTAAAGCAGCAAGAGCTTATTAGCTGCTCAAAATTATTATGCCGCTTAGGAAACCTTGTCTGATCATTTAACGCCGTGAGAAGTCCTTCAAGCTGATGACGCTTGATAAGAACAAAAATATTGCTTGCTTAGTCAATTTAGTAGGTGCTTGATGTGCCTAGTAGGCATATGGTAATCAAGCCATAGCCAACTTTGCCTAGCCAATTTAGTAGGCGCTTGATATGGACCTACTAGGCATATGGCAATCATGCTTTGCTTAATCAATTTAGTAGGTGCTTGATATGTGCCTAGTAGGCATATCGTGGTTTTGCGTGTTATTATGTCGCCTAATAAGTTTACCGCGCGCGTACCATGACGCTTAGCAAGCAAAACATAATTTTTTTACTCGGGCAGGCTCCCACTGTCATGAAAGTGTGCTCCTTTTGCCTAGCGCCATATCAAAAGGCAAATCGCACGTTTGCAACAAATCCACTCGGCTCGAAAACGTGCAACAGTATTTTAATAATGGCTCTCCAAATTTCAAGGAAAGGGTCGCATCCGTCGTCATAAATGAAAAGCGTGACTCGACGTGTGATTCCAATCCACCAAATTCACCTATTCTGTTATCTAATGCACGAGGGCGCCCTACGGTTGTGCACGGTCCAGTGTCACCATCTTCAGCATTTTCAACGATGACTCTTCCATCCAGTGACATGTCCGCGATTCAAAACGATTTGGAGCTTTCGAATACGCGAACCCTGAAGCTTGCAGGCCATCTCAGATCAGCATCATGCTCAAGAAAATGCGTTCAATCAAATCTAAAGATGGAGCTGCAGACTAGAAAACACAATAATCTTTTTTCTGTCGAATCTGCCGACTTTGTTGTACAGCAAGATGGTGACGTCGCGAAAAAGACATTTGTAAATTGCAATGACTTGAATCTGTTATTGCAAACAGCATAGTAATCTTGGGAGAGGACTTATGACAGTGTAAAGATCGGAATAGACGGAGGCGGTGGCTCACTGAAATTTTGTGCAACACTGCACAACTCATCCGGAATTGAAAGTGGAAATCAACAGCGTCATCGATATATTGATGGTATTCAAACTGGTCGAAGTGATGGCAGTGTCAAAAAACTGTTTCTGATCGCCATAGCTCCCGACGTGCCTGAAAACTACCGGAATCTGCTGTATATTTGGACTCGTCTAAGACTCGACGAAATAAGATTGCCTTTCACCTTAGTTGTCTTTGTTAGCCATGGACCTGAAGTTGGCCAATCTTGTTCTTGGATTAATGGCGCACGGATCAAATCATCCCTGCACCTGGTGCCATGTGTCGAAAGACAACCTGTTGTCCGGTCGTCGGGGAGAATCCAGAACGTTTGGAAGTCTACGAAAAACATTTTGGGAATGGAATCGAGCAGGTGCGAAGTTGTCTGATGCCAAACATTTTGGAAATGTGATCCACCTTCCTTTACCCAAGAATGCTGACAGCTCATTAGTGATCAACACGATACCGCCGTCCGAATTACACCTATTGATTGGCCCATGACCACAATATTCGTCGCATTGAAAAATGAATGGCCTCAGGCGGAAGAATGGGCTGACAGAAGTAATGTTGAAAGACAATCATACCATGGCGGAGTATTCAACGGCAATGGCTGCATGCGGCTGTTGAAGAAATTGGACATTCTTGAGGATATGAAATGTCCTTCAAAATTTTTGAATGCCTTTAGGGAATTCAGGTCATTTGTGGAAAACTGCTATGGACAAGATGTTGGCCATGATTTCAAAAAGTCATACGATGACTTTTCTGTGGCCTTCAAGAAGAGTGGAATCCGGATTACCCCGAAAATTCATGCAGTGATTTTTCACGTCTATGAATTCTGTGATTCACGAAAACAAAAGGACTCGGTATATGGTCCGAGCAAGCGTCGGAGGATGTACACGCCGATTTCGACAAAATCTGGCAACGTTATAAGGTGGGCGATAACAACAGCCGGTACGGAGATCATCTGCTGTCTGCAGTCAGGGACTATGTAGCAAACATGTGTGATTCCACAGTTCAGTGTGTCTATCGAACGATATCTTCTATTTTGTTTCAACTAGATTTTGTATAAAGATACATCTGTATTTAGTATAATTTGTTAAACATTGAACTTTGTTTTTAGGCTTCAAACAATGGAAATTTGAAATACACACAAATTCGGAATTCGAAAAAATTCAAATTTCAAAAAGTAGCATGTACATGTAGGCCTAGCTCAAAAACTACACCGACGAATTTTTTCACTTTTGTTTCCTTTGTATCAGTTTGATTTTCCAACTCAGAAAAATTAGGTTCTAGGCTTGGGCAATTTTCTTTCTTTCTTAGAAAAAAATTCAAATTCAAAAAATTCAAATTTTTAAAAAACGCGTTTTTTTCAAAAACTGCACCGACGATTATTTTCGTTTTTGTTTACTTTTTATCAGTCAGCTATAGCAACTCAAAAAAGTAGGTTTCAGCTTTGGGCAATTTTCTTCGATAATAAGTTGATTCAAAGGGCGTGAAGCTATTTCGGGAAAAGAAAAATTAGGCACCAATGGGCACGAACTTAGGCGCCAAGGCTTCGTGCCTACTCGTGCCTTGTGTTGGTTAGAATTGATGCCTAAGTTTCGTGCATAATTCAAAGGAAATTTCGTGCCTTACAGTTTACAGTGTAGACGCATCCCTGTGGGAACGAATCTTGCGAAAAACTGGCGAATGTCAGCTGCAGAATATCATGCTAAAGTTCAGTCATATTTGCCGGATATTCGCTGGCGAAGTTCGCCGGCGACAATTCGCGCTCTATATGTCACTTTTTACTTTATCTCTTGTTTTCTTTAGTAATCCGCCTCTACAGTCGAGGCTCTATTCTCTCCCTCACCATCCCCCACATATGGCTATAAACTATCTAAGATATAAGTGCAGACTATCATTCTTTGATAATGATAAGATAATAGAGAATCCGCATATATCATTTTTCATAACATCTCTTGACATTCAATAATTTACAACAATGACAAATATTTGAACAGTATCATAGTATTTACTGCGACATTTATGGAAGACAAATACTTTTTTTAGTTTAAGCCTTCGTGAATTAAAAAAAGATCTCTTTTTATCAGATCAGAATGAGTATACAATATATTTTCATGTGAAGGTAATATACGCACATTACTACTTACCACTAATTAGTTGCTACAATATCCACGATTTCGCCGGTTGGCGAAAAATCAGCTCGCATTAGTAAACAAATATCTATCAACTAATTATAGCAACTTTTTCGCCACCTGTCGTTTTTTAATTTCACACATGTTTTTGGATAAATGATGACCATTTTCACATGCGGAGATAGTTTTTACACGAAAATGAACCTTTAAAAAAATTATCCACCAAATCGCTACCTCGCCAGATAATCTGTTGATATTAGCAAGATGCGTTCCCACAGGGATTTAGCTGTTCCAGCCAACAAAATTAAAGCACAATACAATTTCAACAAAATCTACATATTTTCATAACAAGTCAATTCCAGAATTACCTGTGTCACAAAAGCTTAAAAGGACGGCACGCGATCAATGACCGCCTATATAAGCCCATCGGCGGGCGGTCAATGACCACTACATTCATCTCATCATTGCACAGCCGTACACTATCCGGCAAGCGGTCAATGCTCGCCATTTTGTAAACGTTGTATGGGTATATAAACAACTTTATACTCCCTCAAGTTGGTGTGTTTTTGTGATGTTAGAGTCATGATATTATATACAGAATTTCATTTGAATGGTTTCTTATTTTTACTTTATTCGAAAGCTCATTGGGAACTTGCCGGTTTTGAAAGACGACTTTTTACATATAGCCGTCCTTAAAGGGTTAAAGTAGCAGCCACACATTACTTATTAATACGCGCATTACTGTAACTTTTCTCCTTTGCTCAGACTAATTGCAGTTAGAATGTATAGGCAAGGCGCACTAACTATTTTGAAGTTTTAGCTAACTGATTGTCGGTAACAAAAGCATAATAATTTGAAAATGTGTTCTGATAATTTCTGTTTGAAGGAGCGATTTGCATGATCTTTTGGATAACTTTAGGCGATATAAGCTTATTCAACATGTAGCCAACATTTTGAGTTCAGAAGATGACCTAATATGTACTATGACGCCTAAGATTATCCGCAAGATCAAATCTCATTCTCCAAGCCTACTTTTATCCTGGCAGGCCTTCCATAGGACAGTATCAGTCCATTTAATGCACCTAAGCTTACTAAGAATTTTTATTTGCAATTGCAATACTGAACGCAGGTATACAGGGGTCAATGTGTCGAATCAGATACTCAATTATTCACAACTCAGCATCACGCTTTTCTCTTTAAGTCATTAGTTACAGCTAACTAGCGCATATTTACACTAACATTTGAGGACCACGATTTAACAAAATTTTTCCAATTTTGCTTGGCGTCTGGGATGGGCCCCTGTTGCCATGCAAAGGGGTTCAACGAGGAAGCGACACATGCAAACGAAAATTGTTGAATGTGAAAACGATTATCGTTTATTTCTCAATTGTATTTCGGTACAAAATGGATTCTGATAAAACTCCCCGAGAGTGCACCGAGTAATCTACAAAATACCTCAACAGTGGAGGCCTTATGTACATCATGTCGGTGGGATTCTAATCACTGCCATTCAATGTATGCTTATCAAAGAGATATTCACCAAGACCAGGACCGTTCCTCTTCAAACTAGTGATATAATTTCCCAATTCTTTGATGGCTTCTGTCTGTTCGGTTAAGAAATTGCTCTCAATGAAATCCTGCATTTGAGGATCTCCATGAGCACCTGCCAATGTGTGTAAATCCAGCAATGCCTGAAAATTAAAAGAACATCGGATAAACATGCTGCCGTTAACTTTTTTAAATTTATGAAGCAAAGTAGATTAGATGGCATTTCAAGTCTTAAAAAGTGTTGATGTTCGCAAGTCCGATTTACATGAATATCGAAGTACATACATGGGAGGAGTGTTGTCATGGGGGAGTCATAAATCAGCACGCGATGATTTGTTGAAGGGAGATTCCAAATACTACAGAGTTAGCTTTACGATATTCTTAAATACTTTGTCATCTGCATTTGCTCTCTTTGACTCTAGAGTTCTTTTGCGGATTCCAGCTCCTCCGCAGCACGCTTGGCCTGGTGCAAGGCATTTTCTGTTTCTTTTCTTTCCTTTCCAGGTTTTCTTGGATGTCTTCGAGCCTCAATTCGGGTACTTCAGTTATTCACATCGCTGCTTTTCTTTATCTAAATCTATACGGAGCTGTTCTTGGAGAGCTTCATGTTTTCAGAGTTTCGGGTTTCAGGTATGAGCGAGCGCCTTTTTTAGTCAAGTTTCGGCGATTTCAAAGTTTCGGTAGACTGGGTTGAATCAACCAGATTGCGATGGAACCAACCTGATTCCGATTGAATATAAGGGCAATGACCTAATTAACATTTTCTGTTTAACCCAACCGAAATTTTGAAATCTATCCTAGAAACACGGTTGTTTGGCTCGTTCAATCCCCCATTACAGTAGTTACAACCAGTGTCCGGCAGGAAGATAATAAACAATCAGAATCCGGTTAGTTCAACGAGCCTATCGGGTTGAATGCACGCAGGTTTTTGGTATCTCCGCAATGCATCATTTGTTCAACGAGCAGGTCGTTGGAAAGTCGATTAACCGTGTCGGGTTTCAAAGTCTCGGTTCGGTTGAAATCAGTTGAGGAAATGACAGCCGTTTTTCTTGCTGAAGCCTAGGTAATCCAATCCTCGAGAACTGGATCGGTACCATATAAAACGCGCTTAAGGTCAAAGTGAATCAAAACATGATAACAAACGAACTTTTCGCATGTCACGAGGTGAATTGGAACAGTTAGGAAATTAATATCATGTCGAAAGAATTGTAGACCATCGTGGTTGTCATCTGGCAACAAGTCAGAGGATGGTTAGCAATTTTGCAGAGTTTTGTCTGGAGGTGGATACTTTCGTCAATTGGGGCGATCAGCTGGAATTGCGACATCAACTGCCCATTTACATACTCATTTGGCATCCGAGTGGATGACATCAATCGCACAAAGACATGTTTCTTTGCCAAACTCTGATCAATTATCGAATTTGCAAACTGGAGAGATTGAAGGTCGGCAAGTGGTGGGTTAGTTAGATGGTTTCATCCTTCATATCCAGCGACCAGCTCATACTAGAGACGCTTACTATTGTGGCAAACCTTTTTTGCTGCTGTTACCGCATCTCATAACAGTGGTTAGACAATCATGAAAGTGAGTGAAGAAAGATGGCGTCATTTCAGAACTGATGCATGAATAATTGACCACCGTTCATAACTACATGTAAGATTATTGCATTTGAAATCGTGGCAAATGGGTAAGACGAATCTGGGGCAAAACCCTCACTCAATGGGTACGAGACTGGAGAAGACGATCTCGCATGCTGCTCACGGAGCACCTTAAATGAGTCTGTTAGTGCTTATCGCATTTTATATCCAGACTGAATATTTAAAATGTTTTCGACTAAGCTATTAAGCCAGTACCAAAGGACTATTTCTGAGGATTGTCACCGATATATATCTGGCTTTGATCGGTAGCTAGTCATGCATTTGATTACAAAGTGCTCATAGAACATAAGTCATTTCTATAGTTTAGCAACGTGCAATATATCTCACTGACTTCACTACTAGTTTATTCTCTTCATCACAAGGTTTGAGGGTCGACAGAGTTTCAGAACACAGTATAAATCTGTAGTTCGCAGTTGAATAGGTTGGCTAATTAAATGGGATCTAATTTATAAAAAACGAAAGAGGGCCATGTGATGCAGCATACCAAACTTTTGAATAAGCTACATGAGCTAATTTCTAATTATATTGCTTTTCAGTAAAGAAAATATAAACAAACTCAGAATACTTATTATCTTAAGCGCTTTCGATGACATTCAAATTACATCGCAATGAAAATTAAAAAGATATATACATGCATGCTGAAGTCGAGACATTGGACAATATCAAATTAACATAGATAAGATGAAAGGATCTTTTGCTTTGTGAGTTTACTAATCTTCATATCAAAAGTCGTTGAAATCAAGAAATTACGTTAATTAAACGTAGTAACAAGACATCCGCAAATCGTCTGCCTCGGCTATTTAAGGACAAATTGCCTACATAACTCAAATTTAAGGGCGATTTCCGGGTTCGCCCGCCACCCTGTGTTATGTAATAGCCTACATGTCTCTTATTGATGTCAAATTATGTGGTTAAACCTAAAGAAATCCAATACCCTATAATATCAAGGACTAGAGCGGACTTGCACATTGAGCACAATATTTCGTCGTGGACATCGCTGTCATGTGAATGATACCTAAACGGTGTCGGCTTCCAGTGGTCGTGATTCTTTTTATAGATTCACGGTCATTACAATTTCCCTTTAAATATTAATTAATTTGATAAAATAACTTGCGAAGTGCAGCTTTTAGGCAAACAATTTGCACTTACTACAGGTTTCAGCAATTAAGATCTGGCAATACCGACAATTACATAGTCCAGTGCCTGAACGAGCATCTGAAATTTCCATCAACAAGTAATTATTGTGAAGTCTGCTTTCAATGGTGAGAGTCCACATAAGATATTGCCGGAGTTCTATGATGAAAAAATTGGAAAAAATGCTCATACCACGTACAGTATGCGTCGATGTGATCATGTATAACTTACTTCTATAGCTCAGTAGAACATAAGAGATGCTACAGTTCAATGGATTCTAGAAGTGATTCGAAATACTCACTATATGTTACAATGAATAAACTGATGTCATTACAATCTAAATATTTACTTCTCTATCTGGTTGCTTCAGTTGCAATAATTATCATCAATATTGAGCAATTGCAGCAGAAGCGGCCAGATCGGTGAATCAATAATTCAATAGATTTTGCGCTTATACTACGTGATAGAAAAAAACGTTTGTCATTACTAATCAATGGCAGCTGTTAAATTTCTAAGTCGATCTTACTCAAACAAATTTCTAAATGCCCTCTCTAGCATAGCCATATGAAGTTATCGTTCATCATTGTACACAGGATCAACCTTTGGATATTTTTAAACATCGCATAATTGCAAAATTTTGCTGTCTTTTTTACTTAAGTCGGCATGATGAAGCGCGAAGATGAATTCGCAAAATGTGTGGCTATTGTAATGATTCGATGTGGACATGGGGCATGCGTGATGTTTGTAAAGAATTGAATGTATCGCATGTAGGACAGCTGTTAGGAATTTGTGGGTGTGTTAGTGTGAAGAAGGAAAACCAAAGACCAAAGAAAACAAACAGCTGATGATTGCGGAGAAGAGAAATGATGGTTTCAGAGCGTTTCTAGCAATCGGCTGGTTGGGTGTCAACTGTTGGGATTTAGATAGATAACTTCTTGAATTTTAGTGAATTTATACGATTCCTTGTACTAATAAATGTACATTTTACATGCCCCGAACACTAACGAAGAAAAAATAAGAAGGGTGTGAGGGTGAGTGGCATTCTAAATGGAGCGCTGACGACTGCCATCGCGTGATGTGGATGAGTAATCACGGCTCACCCCCGATTTCTACGGCAGAGGAGTTTGTGCTCACTGATTCTCGTGAGAGATATACAGTCTGCTGCATATAAGAACATGATCGCTTCAGCGGTGGTGGCGTCAGGATTTCGGCCGATACTTGGCACGGTGAACGAGTCAAAGCTGCTTCTATCATCCAGGCATCTTAGATAGCTAATGCTATCTCTCGGAGACTCCTTTTCCTTGTTCCAACAGTATAGGTGCACAATCTCGTTGTAGAGTGCCCTGTAACTTTTGTATTGTGCGCTATATGAATATTTTCATAAATAAATCTCATCATCCAGGATGGCAATGTGCAGCTGCACAGAGCACACCAGCCAGGTGATAACAGCTTAGAAATTGAGCAATTCTCTTCTTCTCACGCTCTCTTTATATTTCTAACAATAGAGCTAGCGTGGGATGACCTTAGTAAAAGGTAAAAACTCGCAACCACATTCTCCTCTACCGATTTCGAACCATTTTCTGAAAGATTGGTTGAAGAGCAATGGGAAGGCATTGAGCAATATAGATAGAATGAAATACATGAACAATAGAATTTGAGCTTTTATTAATTCTAGGAGGGCCATGCAAGTTGCTAGATATGTATGAAATAAATTTCATATAGTTTTGATGCTACTTCATTAATGAAAGTAATGTTCCCCATAATTCTATGAGCCAAGATTTTTTTTTTGTCATATAATAATTGTTTTTTTACACGATATTTATCACTAGTTAAATGAAAAATAACTTATGAGAGTGAAAACAGATTCGAAGAATCACTTTCGAAGTTCAATTTCCTTGGCATGATTTGTTAAGAAAACAAGCTCAACATGACTGACGGTTCCAAAATAGGAAGCACCCAAAAATGCTCAGTAAGTTTTGTCATTTGAGAATAACCTCTGTGCATGTGCAAGTATTTCTTTGTTGGTATCTCAGAGCACCTCAACTTCTTGAAATTTCTTTTAAACCATGAAAGTTTAATTGAAATCTTCAGTCGTTTACTTACAATCCTACAACATGCATGTCCAGTATAATGTGTAGATATCATAGGATCAAGGTGCGCAGCAGCCACCGAAACGTCTGCATCAATAAAGAGAAAGTTAATAACAATTGGAGTATTTTCCGTAAACATTTACCTATAAGAATATGGTCCCAACTGCAAGTATATTTGGCGATTAGATATCATAAGACTTACAAATTTTATTATCTGCTTAGGTGCCAGGTGCTATTTTGCCTAATTTTGATGGCTCATCCATTTTCAATGTTAAACCGCTTTCCCAATTTCACTGGGCGATCTCAACAATATAAACTGGAAGCAATAAACAAGTAAACAAACTGGAAGAAGAAACAATACCACTCAAAGCAAAAATACTCTAAGAAATGTCAAATTGCAGATAAAGTGGAGCTTCGTGACATAGTCAGTTGAAGATTGATAATGGAGAAGAAAAGATAAGTAAAAATTGACAGGATTTCAGCCAAATCTGTGATAGCGATTATATCCAAAATCATGACAACTGTCACTATGAGTAGATAAATATTAGCACTTCATTTGTTCACAGTCACATTTCATGGACGTTTCAGGCAATATCCACTTGCTACTGAAAACAATCTCTTTAGTAGTTTGACTCATCATCACATAGAGAAATTTGTGCCAGTGAAGAAAAACGGAGACAATTTACAGTTAAAAACCTATCTCCCAGAGCACCAGATATAATATGAAAATTAGCATGGTTTGATAAATCTACACTAAATCTATCTAAATTCCTTTATAATTCGAAGAAGCTGTAGATCCCTTTTACAGTTGTCAATAAGTTCGAGGGATAATTTATAAGGAGAGTTCATCAACGCGCTTGCGCAAAGCGCTGGATTTCACAAGTAGAGTTTTTTCCAGAATTTTCACCCCTAGCGCAGCTATCAGCCATGAACGAAACTAGGGGTTACTCAAAGTGGCAAATTGTATTATTTTAAATAAATAAAAGGAAAAAACTGATCTTCTAATCTGATTAAGCTGTCCTCATCAGAAACCTGTTCGCACGCCTCTTGAAAGTATCAAGATTGTATTGGTCAGGGAAAGTGGTATGGGGAAGCTGATTCCAAAGCTGTGCCCTGCGAACAAAAAAGCTTTTCGAGCGACTTACAGTACGTGCGCGTTCTAAGCTCACATGATAGCATGTGAGTGCATTAGCTCAGCGTGTGCTTGTGTAGAAGATCATAGGTTTGGGTACGCAGTCATTTACTGCAGAGCTGCTTCTACCGAAATAGTATCTGTAGAAAAGACGGAGTGAAGCAACATCCCGTCTGACGGAGAGCGGCTGCAACTTGTTAGCAAGTTTTTCACCCATGAGATTCTTGACACGTTTCTCAACCCGTTCAAGGAGGTTAAGGTGCGTTTGTGGGGCGCCTGCCCACAGATGACAACAATACTCCATCAGAGGACGAATAGTGGACTTGTAAAGATAGCAGACAGTCTGTGGAAGAAGATAGCCGCTGTCACGATAGAGAATACCAATGCGTTGAGCTGCCTGCTTGCTAATGGATTGGATGTACGGTTTCCATGACAAGTCTTTCGTAACCGCCAATCCAAGGAAGGAGATGGAATCTTGTTCTCTGATATCTTAATGCTATGATCATCATCACCAGTTGTGTCAATTTTACAATTGCTGCGTACCTCCACGTTCATTAGAGTTTGGCAGGAAGACATCGAAAGGGTTATTTCGATATAGTGTATAAAAAGTACCAAGAAGAGGTTTTAAACCAGCAGTTTTTATAGCAGTTCCTTTTAATGTCCTACGCGGTAAAGCGGAAGCTCGTCTACAGTATAAGGGAAACGTTCACGTCTCACGGAGCATTTAAAGCCCACGATTTTTTCATCAACAGCGATTCCAATTCCTTGTTTCAGCAATTTTCCATTATATCAATAATTCATTATCGAACGAGAAGCTAGCGTGTTCTTTAAGCTTTCTCACGACAAGCGTGAAATTAAAATACCGGTACTTCAACATCAAAAGCATCAAAGATGTGTGAGTAATTAGATAGGTAATCTACATGTATGATACATCTGTTTGACATATTGCAAAATTACGTTCTACGAACGCTCATTGGATCTCGTCTGTCTCAGGATCAAAGCAGTATGATCACGCACAAGCTCTTATATTGTGATTGTAAACACAGTTATGTGCCTGTGAAAGATTCAGTTGACCAAGTTCGTTGACAGTGAAAGAATAGAGTTTCGTCACCAGAATGTTTTATAAATGTCTTAGGGGTCGTGCACATATTACGTGATACCAAATTTACGAATTTTCGACCCCCCCCTCCCCCCTGTGATACGGCGTGATATATCGGTTGAACCTCCCACCTCCCCTCCCATATCACGTGATATTCTGGTTTACCTCCCCCCCCGCCCGACTAATTCATGATTTATACTATGTGTCATTTATATGATTCTTGTTGTGTGTGTAGACCTACTTTCTATTTGTAGACTACATCATGAGTTTGAAAGCAAAAACATCAAATCCTATAAATACCGGTATATACTGTATGTTTCACCTAAGATTATACAAATTGTGTTGTGCAGAGGAAGTCAAAAATATTCTTATACACCGGTATTGGTAGGGATGCATCTCCTTCGACAACGGGGCCGACTTCCTCATTTTCCTCCAATTGAGCCCTGTAAGATGGTGGGGGCATTGGGGGCTTTCCGTCGGGGCGATTATGCATTCGACTGCGCTTGTGCGCTTGCAGTGCTGCCATCCGAGCGCAATACAAGCCGTATTCAGAGCATACATGACGCGACCAGTCTGCCTCTTTCATCGATGGGCAGAACCAGTCAAATGGCAGAGTGGGATACTCTGTCATCGGTTCCAAAGCACGCAGTATAAGTTGCTCTGCCAGTCCTCCAGCTGCACCATCCAAAAAGGAATCTGCCAATTTGGTCCTCGATCACTCTTACCGATTGGCAGTGGTGCTGGCAGGAACCGTGACGAATACACAATCGGATAGTTTGTGTGCCATGGCCGGCAACAGGCAACGTTGTTGCACCGCACAATTTGGAGAATGTACCGGCTCTGTCGCGCGTGGTCCGCCAACCAATCCTCGGTAGGCATGTCGAAGTCTGTGATGGTGTTGTTGGGCTCTGGCGGCTGACAGTATTCCGCAACAACATCATGTCCATCGATTGTAGTCTGACTCCATAGCTGAAAAGACAGAATATTCAGTACATGTATGAGCTAAGCATGAAATTACATCGTACAGGTAGGCCTAAACAGAGACCTGAACATTTTAGATCAAAACATGCCATTTTCCAGAATTATGAAACTTGAAGATACAGAAAAACAAAATTAATTCTTAGTAGTCTGTATGATAAGTGATGCGATTAAATAGCGACACAGAAAACCACAAAGAAATAAAAACTCGCATTGAGTAACAGTGGGCCTACCTGTGTCGTAATTAAGCTACCATATTACAATTATACGCTTAGGCCCTATTCAATACTCAGTAGTATAATATTCTTACCTCAGCAAGTTGACGCCCGGCAACTCCAAAATTATGTCGCTCCAAGGCCTCGTCAATTGTTTTGCCCGCACTGTTGAGGTGGGTGCCACATGCGTCATGGCGCAAAATGATGTCGGAAATGTCTCTTGACAATGGTGCCATGCGGCGCTCCACCGGATTGAATGCACTCTGACAGGAGCGTAGCAAGCGACGAAGACGGCATCCAAGTTGAACTCCTTCCAGTGAGAGTACCAGGCAGCCAGAGTCTTGACAAAGCGAGGATTCTCGTCCGGTCCGCCGTCTACCAAAGCGATTACAATTGGTTTAAAGGTATCTTGATGGAGCGCTGTGTCAGCAAAAGCAGAGATGCGCAGTAGTGATCGAAAATCTGCAGCATGAGAGGCTGATGTTGATGAATCGTGCTTGTCTGATCGCACTGAGATATGAGTAGGCCCAGAGTATCCCACGGTTTCTTCTCCAACTTCACAGGCGGCATACACTGACGGTATAAGCTTGTGCCGCGGTCCCACAACCCAGTCGTGATCGGGAAGTGACACCCGGTACTCCAGATTCATCAGAATCGGTGCTTGTTTACCAGCTGCTGGTAATCCAAGAGGCACACGTGCCTTGTCATCCTGCGAGATGAAGAAGACGGAGCCCGATCCCATCATGACAGCCAAATCTTTAAGCATGGATATTGTGGCGGCTGCAAAGTGGCCATCCGGATGCTCCCTGTGTGCTGTATTCTGTGCCCGAATTAACTTCACCGGTAAAGCTTTGTAATGCCGACGTCCGTGGATAGTAGATTCGTTCCGCGGCAAAAGGCGGAGATAGACTGCCGAGCGGCTGAGGTCAATACCAATTTCATGCAATGCCGCTGTCAAGTCGTCTAAGGTCGCGCATGTGCGTAAGGCCTCGGTTCTTCGTCGGCTCTCCGCTGCACTTTGTCCACGATTTACCAGTTCTAAGATAATCTCGCTCAATTCTGGAAAAGACTCCTCAGCTGGCGGCCGACTTGGTCCCCGTGAAATCTTGACACCGCAATCCGGATGTGACTCGACTAGTTTCGAAATCTGGGTCTTCCGCTTTTGACGATAGACACGGCTAGCACGTTGACGAATCTGTAATATAAATAACATCATTTCTGTACTACATGTTTCGTGCATTTTACAAAGGAATTTATGTTTTTTATTCTTATGACTTCTTTGATGTTGATACTGGGAACGAGTTTTGACATCATGAATTATTGTTTATCAATGTTACATCATTATTATTTACTATTGTGAATTGTTTTTTGACAATTGGTTATTGACAGTCTTAAACAATTCATAGTGTCTACGCAACGTGCGTTCGTTAACAATGCTATTTTACGACAATTGACTGATATTAATGGCGAGTTTGAATATAGAAATTAGCTGATGTGTGATTAACATACGTGCACTTGTTTTACTTGTCATAGCTTTAATAACAAATTATCATTAGTACTTTTAGCATTAATACTTTTGGATAATCAATTATGAAATGAGCGTATAATGAAGGCCGTGTGCATATAAGTTGTCTACAGTCAGATTACCTTTGTAATGGTGTTTAGTAAGTGTTCACGAAAATTCATGAATGTGTTGTACTTTAATGAGTTTAGGAGTTAGAAGCCAGAATTAGGTCTGTGGTTATTCTCCAATTAGAATCAGATCAAATAAGGTTAGAATGCATACACATTCAGGTACTGTACTATAAATCAGTACGTAAGTATTAAACGCAAGGAAATTATTGAGTGCTCTAAAGAAATGATCATTCTTATATTTAAACTTACTTTTAGATTCCCCAGCTTCTTTTGTAGTTTGGTCCTTTGCTTATGGAGATCTTTGAGACGGTCGCACGATTATGACTTCAAAGCATCAGTGCTCAATGCTGCGATTTGACCATCGATGGTACCGAGTTCCGATCTGATACTGGCTTGTCGAGGGGTCTCGGACTCGGTCTGTGTTGGTGCTGGCGACGATGCCGTCATCTCTTCTATCTCCATCGCGTCTGAGTCGCCGCCATCAGTTGATTCTCCATGTTTGATGATATAGACGCAGTTGAGGGCGGGGATGATATAGCCGACGATGATGAATGGTCACTAAGATGCTGTCCCCAGAACGCCATTAACGTGCCTTTTCTGCGCAATGCGATTCTCTTCAGACGTCCAATTTCCTTTTCCACATTTTGCTCGAAATTTTGTTCCTTTTTCAATCGATTCCAGAGGTCAACCGTTTCACTCTGTACAGAAGCCACTTTTTTATCTGGCTGTGCAGCCTTCGCCGCAGAAAAAAGACTCTTAAACAAGTTATCCATCACTATCACACGTAAAGGATTCGAAAGAAATACGATAACTGTAGCTTGAATCGAAGGTGTGAATGTATCGTATCGGGTAAGGAGAACAATCACACAGTAGGATGACAAGCAATGTTCTATTGTATTAGATCAAGCCCGCACTATAGCAACACACATGACATCAAATGGGAGAAGACATAACGAATAATAGCGAAGTAATAGATTGTCAGTGAGGACACCACGGAATGTTAGAGAATGAATTGTACCCGGTTCTAGATGTAAGTGGCCAAAAGTTGCAAATTGTGGTGATGGGGAGAGAGAGAGAAAACAACCTGTTTCGCTGAGATTTATAGATGATGTGTTTAGTTTACAGAGGCATTACATTGGACTCGCCAGCCAGGAGGATGTCAGAGACAAAAGTCAATTAATCATCATTAACATCAAAAGAAGGCAGCGGCTACTTGACAGGCGAAGGTAATAAAGAAAACATAATGTCAACATGCGGGGCCAGCCAGATAGAAGAATCATCGCAGGGGGTCTATCAAACAAAATTTTCAGACTGAGTGTCAGTGAAAGTATGAATTCTGAGAATTCACTCAGCAAAGCATGTGACTTCGTTAAAAATAGCAATTTCTCAATGATGATAGGTATATTTTTTGACAGAAACTCAGTGGTGTTATGTATCACGTGATATTGCCAGAGTATCCCCCCTCCCCCCTGTGATACCGCGTGATATATTGGTTGGATCCCCCTCCCCCCTTGCGTATCACGTAATATGTGCACGACCTCTTATTGCAGAACTCTACCCACATACAAAATTTATGCAGATCGGACAAGTACGTTTTGCATTAGAGACGACAACGTGAAGTATAGCGATGTCAGCAGCTTGATCTGTACGACGCATTATTGTTACTCGTGTGTGCATTGCTCTCTCACCCTCTTCGTCTCATCCACTGTTATTTGAAATCTTCCCACGACCATTACCTTGCGACAACTTTTTTAAGTTTTTAAAGCTAATGTAAGGGATATGTTCTGGTCATTATTACTTCACGAGTTGTCGGGAAATTACTTTTTGACCTCAAGTGCTTTCTGCTCAGACGATGAGGTCAGGAGAAGTCAGATCAAACTGCAGACATCGCTGCACTTCACGTTATCACCCCTAATTCAAAAAAAGAATGGGAAAATAGAAAATATCCTCACGTACGTGTACTTAAAGTTCTGTGAAGATTTATTCATTTCTACGGACTTAAACAATTATGAAAACTTGGGGAAGGGGGAAATAACCCCCTACGTACCACATTGGGACATGCATGCCTGCAAGAGAGTAGGCAACCCCCTGCTGTACACCTTTCCAGGTGTTATACATCCAGGAGTCCATGATTCCATTCAGGTACAGAATTAAGATTGGCATTCAAAAAAAAACTAGATGATTTATATAAACGGCATCTAGAGACGACTTGCCAATTCTGCCCTCGGGCTAGCACCCTCGCATTATAATTGGCGAGTCGTCCATCTTATCGCGGGCAAATCACAACAGAAGCTCCTCTAAGTAATGGATAGAGGATGGCTATGATCCTTTAGGTCACTGGGATATAGAGACGGATATATATTCTCCTAGAGCTCTAAGCTCGAGGAGAATAGAACTGCCAGATAAGATAATAACGATTTGTGCCAGATTGCTACATGGTTGTAGAATCACATTCAGAATCCCTTCTATACTTGATACCATCCATCAACTTGATACTTGATTCCATTAATCAAGACTTCTGGGGCCAGATTTTTAATCTAAGTTGTTTCTGCAGGATCTGCTTTAAAAATAAAATGTGAAAGTCAAATAAGCTCATGTTTATCAAACCAAAACTCTAAGCACAAAATGAAGCATATTGTCATACTTGCAACAGGAAAGTGCGGTAGCCCTATATGATATAATAGGTTAATATTATTAACCTTCAGGTGTCAGTATTTTTTGCATGCATTTCTTGTGATAAACTGAAAAAATACGCAACGCAGCGAAAGAAAATTTCTAGGTATCTGAAATCTATTTAATTTGTAACTCTCCCAAAGTGGACGATAAAAACACGCATTTAAACTTTAACTAAGCATGATAAGCACAACTATATAAAAAAGAAATTAATGCAGCGATGAAGCGTGTTCTTTCTTAGAGACAGGGTTTCAATGCGAATATAGTAATAACACAGAACTGTAAAAACAAATGCAACAATCTACTTTAATCTCAGTGACTACCTGGAGCTTGGTAGGCCTAGATTTCTATGATTCCTATCTATTTTCAGCATAAAGCAAAGATATTTAAAATCAACTGCAGAGCTAATTCTGATAAAATAATTGCATGATTTTTTAAAGGACACTCGTTATGCCCTCGTCAAGCCCAACAATCGTTTTGCCCCCACTTATCAAGTAAAACTCGAATAGCCTGAAGCCCACTTTCGAGAGCCTGGCCGACTTTTGGACCACATCGCCAACCTTGAGTACCACTACTCTTGGACATAGCTCGTGAGATTATTTGATAAATCCATCGGGCTAAAGCCCTTGTGATTTGTCAATTAATATCCCCGGTTATGCATATTCCAGAGAATCGCAGTCATCCTCTATCCATTACATAGAGAGTAAAATATTTAACTACATTTCAAACTTGAAATAATCTGGCATGCCTGAATACCTTTGGTGAATATTGGTGACACGAGGTTAGTGATATTTGAACCTGTGATTTCATCCTCGCCGATGACTGGGCAGTGGACATCGAATTGCGGTAGACTGTATGCATCGAATTAGGCTATACCAGGATGTTTTTTGTGATGAATAACTTTAAATACAAAGTATGATATAAGTTTGCTTACTTGGTTAACATTCTTCTCCAGTTCAAGAGCGTTTTCCATTGCTTCCAGTCCACTTGCCCAAGAATCCCGAAGAGGTTTCTTAATGTCTTGATAGACCAAGCGCCCTCCACGTTCATTCTGGAATTTCATGAACTTCTGAGCATGTTCTCTCTCTTCATCTGAGTTCTTCTTAAAAAACTTGTGGAAACCCTTCAATGCAATGTCGTCTCTATCAAAATGAAATGCCATGGATAAGTAGACATAGCTTGCGTAGAGTTCCAGATTTATTTGTTTATTTATTCCTGCCTCACATTCTTCATGATAGTTCTGTCTCACTTGACTCATATCGCGTAGGTTTAGATGCAGTACTCTCACTTCACTGTCACAACGTTGAATTATGCTTCTTCAACGGCAGGCAGGTTATTTTATCTAACTCATTTCTTTCCATGACATTCTGCTTTCCCTCAAACGTACGCGTGAATGCTTGTCGGAACCCTATTGGTTCTCATATGCGCGCGTTGGCTTTCGTAGTTACAGACTGAACTCCGTGCGACGGAGGAAAGCTGTCGACATCGACCGATTGACAAAATACGGTTGTAGAAAGCGTTTCTTTGGCATAGGAGGTAGATCATGCGAGATCACTGTGTGCGAGAGAGCTTGGAAAGATGACGACATTATGACGTCATTATTAATTTCACGTAAAAGTTTGCGTTCTGTCTGATTGCGAAAGTTATTGTTGCGAATGAATCACTTTGACGCAAAAACGCCTGAGATCCATGTCACCCGGACGCACTGGGGCACGTGACGTGACCGTAGTTGGTACAACATAGCGGTCAGTCGGTCAATCGGTCTAATTGCAAGCATGTTACAAGAGTTTTGAACTGAAAACGTGGGCATGATGCGTAGAGGTTGAATGATCGGAGTGGATGAAAAGATAATGCTTGTTAATTAAATGATAAAAGAAATTGCAAGCAATCAATGAACTTAAGATTGCAGGTCTCTGGTAAATGTAACAAACAGGATCACGGCAATGAAGACAGACACGGCAGCGGCGTCGGGTGCCGTTGTGAAGCAGGTATTCAAGGAAAACCTGAATATAGGGCAACAAACAACCCACACATTGGGCTACTTCAATTTATTCATATCCAAATGTTTGTGTGCAAGACAACTGTACTGTACGACTACGTACAGCATATGCATGGTAACTGTACTGTACGTAGGCCCTAAACATGTACAAAACTTCTTGCATCAAATTATGCTCATCCTCCATACATTTTGCATTGATGTAGGTCCGCTATATGCATGCATGTTTGCACATACCGAAAACACTACACATTAGCAAATTAAAAAATGAAATGCTAATGCTTATTAAGAAATCCATAATTATAATTCAAGCCTTGAACGCATATATCATGACAGCGCTATTTCACATTACAAGAGTAATAAAAAGACAGAAATTTTGTTTTGACCAAATTCCAATAAACAGATTCTTTCAAATACTTTCGAATCACTTGTCCCATCTAATTTCTTGTACATGTTTTCAAGTGCTCCAAACGGTCTGAAATTTCACTCGAAGTTCTCAGAGTGTATCTGAAGTATCTAAAAGTTGCCCCACTTCAGCAACGCTATTCAAATTCTTTTGTTGAATAGTTTAGTGGATATAATAAGCATCCTCTGCGTTTATGCATTTGTCTCTGCATGGTTGCATGCATGTGATTCCATGATTACAAGCATGATGGCAAAAACAGCTGCTGCCGAATTGCCCCGCATCCTCTATCCCATCAATGGTATTCAGCTGATCAAGTTGAATACTAGCCTCATAGTAGTAGTTGAATAGTAGCCTCAATAGTAGAATGGAAACTGATAGTGTTAGTGTCGACACGGTGTCAATAATTAAGGAATCTTGCGATAACGCAACTAATGCGTGTTGTTGTTACTAAATCATGGAGCAAGAAACAACACATGGAATCAAAATTAAAGCTGATTGATGTCGTTGTGAACTTATCATAAAAGCTTCTTTGGAATCAAACAGAATTCAATGTATAAGTTATTGGTTGAATAATGAAAATATCCGTTGTTTACTAATTATCATCAAAATCGATAGAATTAATTCACAACTTTACACAGAAAATGAATAGGAATTCAGTGAATACTATAGTATACACACTACCACACAGGAATGTTGAGTGCGACTCCATATCATGTTGCCGAAGGCTAGACTGCGGCTTGTAAGCAGACTCGAAATATAAATCCGTGTTTTTGTATAACTGTTACTGGCATTGTGTCAACTCGCAACTGCATCAAACAACAGTTCAAAGACAGTGAATTAAACGTGAAGTGAGGAAGGGATTATCTCTTCAAAAGCAGTGATTTCTTGAAGTAACTCAAGAGCAATGAGCGCATTGTCAAAACGAAAAGTGTTATGTTTTCTGATTATTGTATTACATAATAACCAGGCCACCAACCTTTTATTATTGACACAAGCTGCAAAATAAATGTCACCACTGATTTCTACGGATAAACTTTGTACAGTAGACGTAATGCTTCATGCTTAGCGCTGTAGATCCCATGCTTTTTAACGATTTTCCATTTCACTAAACCCTGCGATAAGAGAAAGAGCAACTGATAACAACACATTTGTGAAATAATGAACTTCAACTTTTAGGTCTCCTAATACAAAAATCCTCTTTATTCTGACATTTCTCTGTCAGAATAGAGAGCGATTACGAAACTGATGGCATTTGGTAGGAGTGATTGACGACAGTGCTTCCTCAAACTGCTGTATTCATTCGATGTCGGCAAAGCACTGCAGCAGATCCAGCGGCAGAATGATCACTGAAGAGCGACTGGATGCGATGATCCATCAGTCTTCGCGTTGCACGATTTTTTACGCATGATATGGCATTTTCAGTCATGTTTGGAAAGGGGCAATATCTCAAGAGTGACTTCAATCTTTGTGTGAACGAGAGCATTGTCATAAATGAGGAAGATGAGCTCCTCGAAAAGAAGTGCACCTACTTCGCTGTTGAAATTAAAAAAAGATTCT
The DNA here is from genome assembly GCA_907163375.1 of Prostheceraeus crozeri. Classification (NCBI taxonomy): domain Eukaryota; kingdom Metazoa; phylum Platyhelminthes; order Polycladida; family Euryleptidae; genus Prostheceraeus; species Prostheceraeus crozeri. The sequence goes on from CAJQUW010003498.1 coordinate 25,146, forward strand.
TTTGTCACTCTCCGTCGGGCCTCGACAAACATGAAGTGCAATAGAAGATACTGATAGAAGATTTTAATAGAATTTTATAGATCATTGTTAAAGTCTCAGAATTTAATTGATTTGTTTTGTAATATTTTTAGACATTCGATGACACATTCTTTTGGTATCTGATATACTTTATAGGTATGTATGAAACAGAAAAGTGTTTCTGTCAGAACTTTTGATAGAATTTAATAGATCATTCCTAGATTTTCAGAATTTAATTGAGTTGCTTTGTGAAATTCTTTGACTTTTCTTGACTTATGGTCGGGTAGGAAAACTGCTTCTGTTCAAACTAGGTAAATCTGAATTTGTCCATACCAATAGATGACATACACCTATTTACTTACTTATACTATTTAACGTCGATTGTTCCATCCATGTTGTGTACGGCGGATCGCTTGTATGGCAGTTCTCCACTTCGCTCGGTCGTTAGCATCTTCCACACGGAGCCCGAGCACTCGAAGGTCTTCTTTGATGTTATCGCTTCATGATTTCCTTGGACGTCTAACAGGTCGGCGACCATCCACTTGCAATTTCCGCACGCGCTTCACCCACTGACAATCGTCTTTCCTCTCCACATGACCACACCATCTTACAGAGTTGGAATTATGGGTCAACGAAACTTGACCCATGGCCCGCGGCATATGTGACCCACGACCCACCTGCTGCAAGGGTGAATGGTGTGAGTGCATTTTCCTTTTCTGGTATCATCTAGTTTCATTTTCATTCAAGATTCTAGGTCTATCTAGGTAGAGGCCTCGTAGTGTCAAAATTGTTGTTCAGATTTGTTATGAAGATTCAAGTGTATCAGATCACTTGGCACATGATAAATGGACATGCAACCTCATCAAAATTATCGTATAATCAAAGTTCATGTACCACAAATGCCTGAAGTTCTACAAAAATTTAAACGATTCTGTTTCTTGTTATAATTCTTGACCATCCATTTTTGTGCTACCTATTTAACTCGTAGAGAGATGATTAGTTAAGTTGAGGGCCCTACAAACTAAATTTCAAATTTCAAATTTTACATTTCTTTATCAAGTGAAGTCGAAAAATAAGATTGCAGCAAGCCTAAATCATTTATTCATGCATTTATTATTGTTACGACCTCCCCAAGGTACGAACAGAAAAAAGGCCAAATCCCTGTGAGTGAATGTATTTATTAGGTGCAAGGCAGGTGGTGGCCCTTAAGAGAGCCGATTTGGCGTTCGCAGAGAATGTGAGTGTACGTACAGTCGTCAACTTGGTAATGACTGCGGTCGTGAGCCGAAGGGTCGCAGCAGCGTCGTTGATTCCCAACAAGGGAACGTGCGTACTGTAGGCGGGAGAGAGTGAGAGAGAGCGAGTTTGGTCCGTCAGCAGGGAGTTTTGATGTCTCTCCAAATGTGTAGGATCGATCATCCACCTGGAGCGTATGATTGGCGCCCAGCCACTCGCCGGCTCCCTGTCACCGGGCATCGCTTCGCCCTCCCGTCAGCGAAGGGAAGGAGCAATGGCTCATGCAAGCGACTCCATTGGTCGTCCCTGCCTTGAAAGTTAATTTACGTTAAGCATCACTTCTGCCGAGTCTTGATGAGGAAAGAGAGAGAAGTCTGCATTTTCGTCACAATTATGTTAGATACTACATATGTGAAAATTATCCCAGAAAGATCGTCAAACTGATATTTTGTTGCTTCTGATGGCAATCGATTCAAATTTCATTAACTTCCACTTATGTTAGATTTAAGTAGAAAGTTGTATATTTGATGTAAGAATGACTTTCATTGAAAAGCAAATGGAGTAAGCATGCGTAACGCTCGAATAGACAATTGCACGAGGACAAGATTATAATTCAAGAATTAGCTTACAACGTACATATTATGTAAGTTAGCTGAACGGAGTGGCGCTACATGATCAAGTACATTGTGATAACAATCACTAGTGAGATCATGAAAATGTTCCTATCTCTATTCATACCAAATCAAATATCAAAACGAAACTTTCTATTGATACGAAGTGTCAAAACATATCTCCTCACAGAGCTCTGCCGTCATAAGTCTGTGTGAAAGGGATAAGTCTATATCAGGGGTGCGCAACCTTTTACGTTTTTCGGCCGCCGTTTCGAAGGTCGAAAGAATCACGGACGCACTTAATATGACATGCGTGCAAACAACTAGGTCAATAGCCTATCCTTTTTATATTCCACCACTCAGATTAACTTTTCCTGATGAATGACGCAGTGAAAACTGCATAAAGGCCTACTTCGTAAAGAATGAGTTAGCAAGTTAACGCATATACGACCGACGGTTATTTTTGACCAGAAAAGATTTTAAGCTTTAGGTGTTGTTAGCACTTGAAAAGTTGGAAGTATGTTTTGTAAGGACAACCGAAGGAGAAAACACTTTACTAAGCCACTACAATAATTCATAAAGGAATTACGACCCATTGATTCATCACAGAGCCTGTCTATTCTAGGCATTCACTCGTATATAGGCCACGCATTTCTAGAACCCCGTATATAAGCCTGCTTACCTTGCTTCATTATTGAAGTTATTAAGTATCTTATCATTACTAATCATACAGTTCTTCCGCAACCCAAAACGTGAGCTTTAGATTTAATGATAAAGCTGCTGTCCGCCAATCGGGTTTGAAATCCGGTGTAGCGTAACTAAGGCCTACTTCAACAAAGTGCAACCAATAATCGCACGTGCCAGCAATGGAGAAGATGTCCCAACTGGTAGATGACGTTTTGTAAGTTTTGTTTTCTTTATGCTACTTCATGAGATTTTTATATGAAATTATCACATTTTGTAGTTCATAGATAAGATTTGAAATATACTTGTTATTGCATTACTTCCTATGTTCTGAGATGTTCAGTAGATTTTATGAGCAGATAGGTATTCTAATCAAGTTGGGTTTATGGATATACAAGTTTCGAGACGTGTTTCAATTAATCGTGAACTTCTTTGGATCAAAGTGCTTAAATATGTCAAGTGTCCATACTTCCCTTATATACTTACTATGCTTTGGATGTTCCGAACTAACTCTTGCCCATTACAGCGGCTAGAAAATGTAATAAAAAGCATTAAAAAATGTCCGAAATTAAATCTCTCTTGTCCGAAATCGAGAGTGAATAGGTGTAGTCTGCTACTATATTGACGATTGTTTTTCGATTGCCTAGAACTCCAGAAATATTTGCAATATATATGTACAATATTCTTTCTAATTTACTTCTCATTGTCACGGCCGCACTTTGCCTTTGCTACGGCCGCAGGTTGCGCACCCCTGGTCTACATCAATGACCGTCGTAAGAATTATCGTATTTCAGATTATCATGTATCGAATGAGCAATGAGATGCATGGAACATGTACGATGTGAAAGTAGATTGAACGAATGAAGCATGTACATCATCAAGATATTTTGATAAATTACAAATTTCGAAAATATTTAGGATCTGATCAATCTTTGCCAGAGATTTACCATTCTCATCTCTACCAGAGGATATTTTCTACGAAAGACCAACAAAATCAAACGAAATAAGCAAAGGGAAGTTCAGCTGGCATTGCAAGAAAATTTTCAAGATGAATAAAACCTCTGAATACTTGACTTCTTCAGTAGCTGTTCTCTGAAATCAAGGTCACACATCATTGGGTATCGTCAGACATAGCGACAGAGAATTAAGCATACACAATGTACTCAAACAACTTCTCTCCACCAACCAACATCTCTCAGAAGATAGCAGCAATTGTTTTCGAGCCTTTAATTTGTGTGAATTCCGTCCCCTTTCGAAACTGTATGAGGCGCGTGAAAGTCAATAGTGTTGCATATTTTGACTGTGTGCATATCACCCCTTTCAGTGACACTGACTCAATCATTTTTCATGAATAATAAGAATGCGAATAAATGAAGTTTGTATTTGAGATTGTCAAATCTATCATGGGTTAAACTGGTTGGAAGTGGGTCAACGAAGTCTGACCCACTAAAGTAGTAAGCAAGTGACAAACACTCGACCGGCGCGCCCCCCCCCCCTCTGGAACGGCAGAGTGTCGTGGTCGGCCGCCGTGGTGCTTCGGGTCTGAGTCCCCCCCCCTCTGGAACGGCAGAGGTTGTAGTCTGTCGTGGTGTGCCGGCCAGGTCAAGGTGGGTCCACGTTCACAAACTGTTCGCTGACTCCCCCCCCCCTGCAACGACAGAGTGTGAGACTCGGGTGAGTTGGTCCGACCGCCTGGTTGACGTGGGCGACCGTCCAGGTTGACGTGGGCGACCGTCTAGGTTGACGTGGGCGACCGTCTAGGTTGTCGTGGATGGTGAAATGGCTGCCAGATTCGGATTCAGCGTAAAATTCTGCATCGGTAGGGTGAGTTTCAAGGCAATCGGCGAGAAAAAATTTTTCTTCAAAATTTTAACAGAGTTAGAATTTGGGACGTTTTGGTGTGTAGCGCCCAAACGAAGCATCGGATGAGAAAACGGAGACCAGATTCGGATTCAGCGTGAAATTCTGCATCGGTAGGGTGAGTTTCAAGTCAATCGGAGAGAAAAATTTTCGCTGACGTCCCCCCCCCTCTGGACAGCTTGCTTCGATTTTGGCTTCCAGTGGACGGATTTTGTGGTGCGATAGCTCGTTTGAAAGCTAAGAGTGAGACAAATTCAGTGAAAGAATCGGCTTGTTCCTATCTGTCTTCGTTCAAAAGTTAGAGCGGTTACAAGATTTTAGGTCGGAGCTCGCTTACCTGAAAAAATCCTAAGTGTCAGAGTGACTTTGTATGGGTAAAATTTTGAAAATTTTCCAAAGTGTGGAATTTCGACCTGGGACCGTCACCAAAACATTTTTCATCAAATTTTGAAATTTCACTGACGTCCCCCCCCCTCTGGACAGCTTGCTTCGATTTTGGCTTCCAGTGGACGGATTTTGTCGTGCGATAGCTCGTTTGAAAGCTAAGAGTGAGACAAATTCACTGAAAGAATCGGCTTGTTCCTATCTGTCTTCGTTTAGATGTGAGACGCCATTTAAGATTTTGGGACATTGGCGAAAAACGACAGAGTTAGAATTTGGGACGTTTTGGACTGTAGCTTCAAAACGAAGCATCGGATGGGAAAACGGAAGCCAGATTTGGAATCAGCTTGATGTTATTGTCCAATGAGGATCATCATCCAATGAGAATCAAGCATTTCTTTATAAATAGCGAGCCTTCCACAGTGAGAATCATTCCATCGTTGAATCACACGAGTGACGGACGCACATTTTCTCTCTCTCTCTAGTTCCCTGTTCTATTATCCAACTAAAATGGTAAGTCGCTACTTCCCTCCCTCTCCTCCCTTGAACGTAAACTTAATACAATCTTTTTTCATTTTCAGGCATCTACTCCATCTGCTGCACTAGTAGGACAAAATGGCGGTCAAACGTTACAAGGTTCGCTACGGTCAGATCATCTACAACTGAGGCCAGTGGAAGAAACAACCAAGGTACATAATCCTACACCGCTACAGCGTAAATTTAAACAAGTCTTGCGTTATGGCGATCATAGCGTAGTACTACAAACGGGAATGCTCCCTTCCACGGATGTCAAGATAATGCGCAATCAGTATGGGGACTATATACTGATCCCCGTGAGTCCGTACATTCGCCACCAACTTGATATTATTGAGGAGTATGTGACATTAAATATGGACATTCCTACTCCTCTTGCTCAAGAGTGGAAGGCTAGAGATGACAAGGATACTCCCTATAGAAAGATTTGGGATGGTAATCACATTTGCCTACCGGTATCGCATTGGTGTACTTACTATAAGAAGGAGGGAGATCAATCAATAGCCATCAGATGTGATGAGCTCGGAGAAGGTACTTGGGATATCCTTTTCAAAGTGAATGGACTATATTATGGTCGACACAAGGATAATAAAATAGCCTCTCTCTCCATGCATATGGAATCCATCCTATATATTCCAAAACCAGCCAACGTGGACGACATAATTGATCAAATCCTTAACAGTAGTGGTACGAAGCGCAAGTTGGAGAAGAATGCTACATCAAAACGCAAATCAAAGAAGGAGAATTACTAGTCCTTTCCTAACTCTACCCTATGACAATTCGCTTATGTGCTTTGAGTGTCGTAGACGTGGTCTTATTAGATACATTTTACTTCTTCGTTGCCATCATATCATTTGTGTATTTTGTCGTGAAAAGCATCGATGTAATTCTTCATTTTGTAATATGTTATAGAACGCTTCCTTAGATGTGTAATTTCCGTTTTAGGCTTCTATCATCATTTTTATGGATTGTGAGGGTGAACCTGTACAGGAGCTCAGTGCTATTGCTATGAACAATTGGACATATCAGATTGTTAGTGTCTATCATCAACATGCCAACTGCGATCCCAATGTTGATCAATGGGCGAGAAAACACATTCATGGACTTAATCTGAAATATTTGCAAGACTATGGCTTTTCTTGTGAGAGTGCTCTTCTTATTGACTTTAAACGATGGTTAGCTGCTTTCAATGTTATACGCATCTTTTGTAATAATCCTGGTAAGGAGAGGAAAGTATTTCCCAATCTAATCATTGATGATATTTTGCTCCCGCCTTGGGATAGTAGAGTGAATCAACATTATCATGAAGTCACGAAACGTTTTAAGGATTTGTGTGTTCCTATTTTGTCTGTTCGTTGTAGTAGCTACGTTCATAACCAATGCTTCTTTCCTCCTTACCTCAACACTGCCAAAGTCCTGTATGGTTATCATTGCTCGCTGTATGATAGTTACCAGCTGTATCTATTTTATCTCTTTCAAACCATTGATTTATAATGCATGCTTGTTACCGTTATTCAATAAATGTTACTATGAGAAGAGTTGTTTTTTCATGCAATGGATGGGTTAGATAAAGGGCGATCATGTCTTTCTCAAACGACTGCGGAACATTACGTTTTCATAGGCAAAGTTAAAAGGAGCTGTTCAAGATTATGTGATAAAATTTCATAAAGATGAGACCGACATCGAAGCAGTGGTTGATGATGCTAGCACTCTATTTCTAGAGTTAATGAATACATTCTCTGATAGCATTATCATGGCGCGATTAGTTGCGAAAATTAAGTTTAGTCATTTTGGAAAGGAAGAGGTGGAAAGTCGCTCTTTCCATTTTGCTTCTTATTCAATGGAAGTGGTAGATCACCCCCAAGAATTTTTTAAAAGACATATGATAAAAATTGCCGAACGTCTTAACGCATTTAACCATCATGGTAGCAGTCTAGTGATTGAAGCGATTTCAGATATTCACATTCAACTTTCCATAAAGAAAAATTGAAAATGCAGTGGTACTTGATTGTAGCACAACTAGTTTTCGAGCTATGTCTGCTCACTTTCGAAGTATATTCCTTCTGTACATGCGTCTATTATTTAGAAAAGGCTAGCAAATTCATATCTTCAAAAAGACTTGCTATAGACATCAGTAACGGTGAAACTATGTGTTGCGATGTATGTAAGCGAAAGGATGGAAATGAAAAGCGCATCTTCAAGAGATGTAAGCATGCTTTTTGTCAACGCTGTTTCATACGTAATTGCATTCAACTTTGCCAATGTAAACACTGTGATGTCGCAATAGTTAGTACCTATGCAAATGTGGTAAAGATAGGTTTTAGCAAAGACTAACACGGAAAATGGCGAAACGTAAAATGACGAAACGTAAAAGTCAAAAGTTTTCTTCAGCCATTCAAGCTCTCCGACGAATGAAAGCAAATCAGCGATATAATGCTATACGACATGCTAATGATGAATTCATTTGTGAAATTATTTCTCATGTGAGGAAGTTGAGGACGAAGAAATTAGCGCCAAAACAACGAAAGTTACTTAAGCGATATGCTACGAAATTGCGTTTCATCTCCAATCCTAAAGTCGCCCTTCAAAGAAAGAGGAAAACTCTAACACAAAAGGGCGGTTTCCTTTCAGCAATACTTCCAATGATAGCTCCTGCCGTGGGCAACCTATTGGGTAATATCTTTGGCTCTAAGCGTTAATTATGCAAATGTTGAATCTCAAAGTAATAAAATGGATTTCAGACTTCAATGTGATAAAGTTCTGACTGTATCAGGTCCATCTCATGCAGGTAAAACTGTTTTCACGCTGAATTTATTGGATAAAAGAAGGGAGTTGTTTAAGGAACCTATCAATCGAGTGATTTGGTGTTATGGTATTTATCAACCGTCGCTGTTTCAGGAATTGCAAAGTCGCAACTTTATTCGACATGAAGGAATTATTCCAGTGGATAAACTTCAGTCTAATGATGTTGTTGTATTGGATGATTTATTAAAAGAAAGTAAGAATTCAAAAGATGTTACAGATATGTTCACTCGCGCAGCACACCATAAAAGGTGTTTTATCATCTATATTACACAAAATTTGTTTCCTGATGGAAAAGAAGCTCGTACACGAAACCTGAATACACACTATTATGCTATTTTCAAGAATCCGCGAGATAAAAGTCAATTTGAAATTTTAGCGCGACAAGTTGCACCCAGAGGATCAAAAGCCTTAATTGAAATTTTTCAAGCAGCTACTGAAAAACCATACGGTTACTTATTCATTGACTTTACGCAAGAGTGTCCGGAAGAATTTAGATTTCGAAGTGATATTTTGAAAACTCCCATGATTATCTACAAACTATGAGTTCTTATTCTCGCATGATTGTTATTCCTCAGGATGAATATGTACAATTGACTGCCATGCAGCAAGTAAAGCAACCTCTTGCAAATCAAATGTATAGGAAAGAAATAGATTATCAGGAAAATGTTCACATCAAAGATCCACATCGTGCTGTATTATTACAATCGGAAACTGTTGAGCAATTGAAAAACTTGAAGAATAAGATGCGTGACTCTGTATCGACTGCTACACCTTTAGCATCTCGCGCACATGCCATATCTCTTTTCAACAGTATTGAGCCCCATCTCAATGTAAATGATAGAGGAGAAATCATTACAGATGAAAATAAAGTGATTGATGCTTCACGTTATGAAGACTTGATTCAGTATGCGACACGTAGAAAGCGCCGTCAGGGCTATGTTCCACCTGGTTGGTCATACTTTCTTAAACTATTGAAAAAGCATAATGTGCCAAAATTTGCTTTAAATAATGAGACATTGAAAGAACTTGATTCAACAGTGGCTACTACTCCAATGCCTCAGGCGATGAAAATGCCAACAAATTGGTTTAAGACGTCACCTGCTACATCCCCTCCCACACTCACTAAGCAAACAAGAGGAAGAACTCGACGTAGATCTACATCGCCACTAAAACTGGTAAAAGGAAAACGTAAAACAGCTCCTCCTAGGAAATACATGTTCTCAGACTATTAATATGAAGCAGATGTGTTGCTTGCCATGTAATGAGCCGCCAGAGGTGAATGTCGTTGTCACTTGCACTTGCTGCGCCAGCTCTCATAATGAAACCCCTAAGCAATGTGAACACGATCGCAAAACCGCTAAAGCTAAATGCTGCAGTTGTTGTAAATGTAGAAAGGCAAGAAAACAAAAAGATGAGAAGGAGGAAAAAGAGTCAGCCGTCATCGACTGAACGTTTGAAGTCAATCTATTATGATGTAAAACATCCGGCAGGATTTGCATCTATCAAGAAATTATCAAAAGCGAGTGGTCTTCCACAATCACAAGTGAAACGATGGTTAAAGGGTCAGGCTACCTATACACTCCACAAACAAGCGAAAAAGAAGTACCGCACCCGCCATTATATTGTTCATGACATCGATGAACAGTGGCAAGCAGATTTGTGTGATGTTGCCTCCATTTCAAAACATAACTCGGGCAATAATTTTATTTTAACCGTCATTGATATTTTCTCGCGTTATGCGTGGGCTCAACCTTTAAAAACTAAAGAAGGGAAAGGAGTAGCAAAAGCATTCCAAACAATTTTTCGAGAAGGTCGCATTCCAAAAAGAATTCAGAGTGATCAAGGAAAAGAGTTTGAAAATCAGCATGTGACAAGATTATTTGAGAGGCATGACATTGAGTTGTTTAGTGTAAAGAGCGCTTATAAAGCTGCACTCGTTGAACGTTTTAATCGCACATTAAAAAATCGCTTGTGGCGACATTTTACTGCCAACTTGACACAAAATTGGACAAAGGTTCTACAAGATACACTCCATGCCTACAATCACTCTATCCATCGTTCTATTGGACTCAGACCAGTAGATGTAAATGCTGACAATGTAGATAAAGTGCGCGAATCATTCCAACGTAAACGCACTCATGTGAAAAGTGATGTGAAAATTGGCGATAAAGTTCGTATCTCAAAAGTGAAAAGTGTTTTTGCTAAAGGGTACCTCCCGAATTGGACAGAGGAGGTATTTACAGTATCAAGGATTAATCAAAAAGACTCTCCGACCACCTACAAGTTGAAAGATTACGATAATGAAGAAATTGAGGGTAGCTTTTACCGCGATGAGATTGAGGTAGTCACTGAAAGTGAAACATATTTGGTAGAGAAAATCATTCGATGTAAAAAACGGCAAGGTGAAGAATGGTGTCTTGTTAAATGGACTGGTTATCCTTCAAGTATGAACTCTTGGATGCGTCGTGCCGACATCTTTCATCTAAGTGATCGACAGTGATTCATGCAAAGTTGTAACTAACAATGTTTAGGGTTTGAGCTATGAATCCAACTGCCTCATTTTATTCACGACCCTCCTATGTAAGTGGCGGAGGACAAATTTACATCGGTGCTCGCCGCCAACGTGGAGGTAGCATACTTGGTGCACTGAAATCTGTTGTAGCACCTCTCATATCCAATGTCGGTAGATCTTTAAAACGAAATGTTTTAAGTAATGCCGTTGGCTTTGCTGGTGATGTTGCTAGTGATCTTTCCAGAGGTAGAAGTTTTAAGAGCAGTTTGTTGAATCGTGGGAAGGAACGCGGTTTAAAAACATTGAAGCAGACCATTGCTGGTGTTACTCAAGGAAAGAAATCACCTAAACGAATGAAAAAAGGAGGAAGGAAACATCGCGGAGCTGGTAAGGTGCGATCTTCAGTCAAAAGGCATTCACGCAAACGTCGCAGAGGCTCTAATCATTCATCAGGCGCTAAACGACGACGCTGCTATAACTTCTAATCATGGAGTGTAAAACTTCCGGTTTTTGTTTGTTCGATCAACAAGCCATACAGACAGATATTCTTAGTTCAAGTATTGTAGATTATCATCCTCGAACAGCTGAGAATGCTGGCCCCATTGAATTTGTTATTCCTGGTGGTAGTGATGACTACATAGATTTGAGTTATGCGATGCTTGATTTGAGGTTTAGAATTCAGCAAGCAGATGGAACTGCTATTGACGATGCACATAAAGTTGGACTGAACAATTTACCATTGACTACATTACTTCGTGATGTTTCTCTAACGATTGGAGAGCAGCAGGTGGAAGGTGGTCAAAGCGATTATCCCTATAAATCATATTTCAATCATGTATCACAGTTTCATCCAGCAGCACAAAAAAGTCATATGGAAGCCATGGGATGGTACAGAGATGAAGCAGGAAAATTTGATGTTGAAACAAACAGTGGCTTTGTAAAGCGATCTGCTATGATTAAAGATAGTAGAGTATGTCAGCTATATGGTCCGCTGAATTTAGACTTCTTTAGACAGTCAAAGTTTTTACTCTGTAATACCAGCATGCGACTCAAGCTGACATTGAATAAGCCTGAATTTGCGCTGAATGCATTTGCTAAAGTTGACAATTTTAGAATTCATGTGGAAGATATTGCACTTTACATTCGTCGAGTAGTACCGAATCCAAGTGTCATTAGAGGGCATGCTGAAGCCTTAACCGCCAAAATGCCATTTACCCCGTTCAGCATACAAAGCTTCTCACCTTTACAATTTCCGAAAGATCAAAAGAGTTTCATGAAAGATGGCCTCTTTCCATCGGAAGCACCGAAGCTCCTCATGGTGGCAATGGTTGAAAATGATGCATTTAATGGTAATATAAAGAAGAATCCTTTCAATTTTAAACACAATCAGTTAAGTGAAATTGCTTTACGTGTAAATGGTGTGAGTCATCCTGGTCCACCCTACAAACCAGATTTTGCTGCGGATCAATTTATGCGCAGTTATGTTGATTTTATGGATGTCTTTGGCTTTTACAATACGGATGACACCAACGGACTGACTATGAAAGAGTTTAAGAGTGGATATACTATTTATGCATTTGATTTGACTGCTGACAGCGATATTAGTGCACCCTATCGTCAAGCGAACGTGCCTCATAATATTCGTTTGGATTTGACGTTCAAAAGAACACTACCTGAGACGATCAATGTATTAATTTATGCAGTCTTCGATTCAAATATTGAAATTACAAAGTATCGTGACGTGATTCTTCAGTATAATCGTTAATGAGTTGGTTGACTGCTGACGATATTAAGACTAAAGTGCAGCGTAATGCAGACGAAGCGACGTTGAAAGCTTTCGATAATGTCTATTCACTCGATACCTTACCACCTGCAGTAAATCACTATCCCATCTTTATTGTGCTAAACACTCATTCACAGAATTTAGGCGGTGAGCATTGGAAAGCGATCTTTATTGGAGAAGACCGACGTGGTGAACTATTTGACTCTCTTGCTCAACCTCCAAATATACCAACACAGCAGTGGTTGAGAAAACATACGCGTCAATATCAGCGAAATGAACGCATACTACAACATCCACTTCCATCAACGTGTGGTGCTTTTGTACTGTACTTCATCTTAAAACGTTTACATGTATCTCGATGTGCATCTGTTATTCAAAACTTTTCATGTAATCCATCCTCTAATGAAAAAATGATTTGTAAGTTCTATCATGATTTGAAATAAAAACATCATGTTGGAAAAAATTGTTTTTTATTTACAATCCGCTGGGTACGTACATACTCAATGAGATAGTCTAGGATCATATTTGCTTGTACATGAGATTTTAGTCCAGTAATGATCACTTTACTATTATGAAAGATTGCCACATGCACAGGTAACCAACAACTAATGAGAGCTGCAGGAAAAAGTTCGGGTTCATAACACAAACTGTAACTGCTGGTACGAATCTTCAAAAATGATAGACTGTCACTCAATTGAGTAGAGATCACCATATTGTCCACAGTCAGATTCGACATCACACACCTCTCCCTCTTCCATATCCGACGTAGTAGTCTTTGTAGCTCTAAGCGCATTGACTGCGCCGATGAATGAGAAAGGGCGCCGAGAATCTGTACAGTCCCATTTGGGAAGAGTTGAAGATTCCGTGAATTGTTCATCTTCACCACTAACATTTGAGGACGGCCCGGGTAATACTTGCTGTTTGGAAGCTGTTGGTGTAATGTTGTGAGATCGATTTTGGTGTAGAGTCTGAAGCGACGGAGAATGTTGACGATGGTGTAGCGATGGCGCTTCATGATGAAAGAATGAGTAAATTGAGCGATGTACCTTCCTTTTATACTTTTCCCAACTACCTTGATGAAATGTGAAGTTAGTATGAAGTTGGGAATGATAGAGTTGAATTCGCCGATTGTTGACGCGCAGCCAGATGCGATTTCCAATACGTGAATGTCTTTTCATATAGAAGTATTTCAAGTCCTTCATGATATGATGTAGAGATTGAAAATGACGATAAGATAAAGCAAACTCTCTTCTCACATTTCCAGTTGAATCTTTGAAATAGACGTTTCGATCATGATCCGTTTCAATACGTTGTAGGGAATCTAATTTCCAACTCATGGTGCGTGGTAGTCATGTCTGATTAAGATTTGCATAGTAGGGCGATGAACTCACGACGAATAAATGTCATGATGGAGCGATGTATGTATCTTCTATACTTCTCCCAATTGTATTTGCGAAATGAGAAACAGTTTGCGGAATGAGAATGGTAGATTTGAATTTCATTTCTGTAATGTTGAAGCCAAACTTGATCACCCAAGGAGATGAATCTTAATGTTTCAAAATATTCCAAATCCCTCATGATATCATTGAGGTTGACAAATTGTCGCCATGTTAATGTAATTCCTCTTGATGTATGACCATGAGAATTTAATTTTTGAAATGTACGTTTCCATCACGATCAACTCTGATATATTGTAGAGAGTCCAAAATCCAAGTCTTCATGATGTTATGCAAAGTTGCAGATTAGCAATATAAAAATGTCGTTTTATCATATTTTGCTTAGCAATGCGGCTACAAAGAGATTTACTAGTAATCGAGCCGCACTCTTTTCTACTCCCATTGATCATGCACAACAGCTAAATGGAAATTGGGAAGTGGGTGTCACTCAACTTGTTTATAGCAACTGTGTCTATACTTTTGATCATGAGGTGATGACTATTAATATGAGGCGTACAGCTGCTTATCAATGTGAAAGGGCTGCCGAGTATACATTCCACAGTGGCCAAAGAAAGATCTCTTATCATGTAAAAAGTTTATATATGATTTCTTGAATAAAGCGTGTAAACATATTGTCCAATTTACTCCGCACAATGATGATTATAATTATGTACATCATGTAGTTGAGAAAGATTGGATTGTTGGTTTAAGTCCAAGTTTAAGAAATGATTTAGGCTACCTCGCTAGCGCCTTAACAAGCTATGATAATTTTAACGTTAATTACCACATAAGTGGTCATAAACAGTTAATATATCGAGAGGAAGCTTATTATGTAGATCTTATTCAAAAAATGAGAAGACGTTGGTGAAGAAGATTGTGATTAAGCCAAGAAAGACAAACATGACTCCTGAAACATTATTGAAGAAATTTAATTATCTCCTTCGAGTTGATGGCAAACAAGTGGCAACATTGACTTATATTAAATCATCTAATCATATTGCAATAAGCAAATTAAATGATGATGATCTAGTATTAGTTTGTTCAAAAGATTTTCATCAGTTCTTACGACATCGTTCTGCAGCTGTTCATGGAAAATCTGATATGCAACATTTACCATGTGAAAGGTCAAATCAATTTGATACAGAATGGACCGTATCTTTATACAGAAAGTGTGTAGAGCCTTTAGGTGGTATCTTACATGAAACAAGAGTGTTGATGCCTCGCATTATTACTTCGGTTAAATTGGTTGTAGATTATTTAAATGAAGTGATTAATGAGCAACATATTTCATTTTTCTGAAAAAGAAGGTACTTTGTCTCTCACTATAAGTGGAAAAGGTATTGAACTAATTATGGATAAAACTCTAATGGACATTTTGGGTTTTGATCAAAATATCTTTAAAAAGTGGTACTGTAACCAAAGCTAGCGCAGACATGTCGCTATCGCGTCGTATTAACTATTTTCAGATATATTCCAATATTGGTGAAGATGTACGTGTGGGAGATGTTGAAGCTCCATTGCTAGCAATGATACCATACCAGCCAAAAAGCTGCAGTATTTTATCTGAGCATACTTTCAAGAAAGTGCATTATACAAAGCTGAAATCAAACTACATCCCACAAATTGATATTGCCATTTATGACGATGCTGGTGCGTTGATTCCTTTTCATAAAGATGCTGTGACAAGTATCACACTCCATTTCCGAATGAAGAGTTAATGCAAACGTATGCTAATATATTTTTCCAATGTGAATAATATGGAAAGTGAAAATAAGGACTCGTTTCTAATCTACTTGCCCAGTAATGCTTCTATGAATAAATTTCCCAAAAATAAACCATCAGACTATCGAGTAGAATTAAATCGGCCACTGCATTTAGAAGGTGAATGGGAGGTTGGCGTTTCTAGTATTTGCTATGATAGCAATATTCAGAATGTGAATGATTTGGAAGAAATGATATTGACTCCTCGCACCCATGATGGAATAACGATGAATAATGCATTTCAGTTCCATACAATTTAACATCAGATGGAAAGTGGAACTATGAATGGATTCAGATAAAATCAGATTCTTATGAGCCATTTGGGAATGAGAAAAAATTATTAAGGCATTCAACAGTGGTAATACTTCCATCATGAAGAATAAAAATCAGAAAGCTTATGAGTTTACTATCTATCATTGGAGTGGGAGGACAGTTCCTC
>CAJQUW010003499.1:0-46114 GCA_907163375.1 Prostheceraeus crozeri
TCCACTGAAAGACGCATTTTTCCTATCCACTGTATATTTCCACCTTCAAGCGAAGTGAAACAAGATTTTTGTATATAGCAATGGTTTATTGAAGTGCGCTCATGTATATCATTTTCAGTCGGATGTTGTTATAAAGTCTATTGCTTCACATTCATGTACATATTTCAATATAAATGTTGTATAAAAGACTTCACTTTGTTTTCCGAAACACTAACGTTATGAGGGATTTAGTATCTTTCACATGGATGCACTCTTGTAAACCATTGGTAATTTTGATAGCAATAGAGGGTATAGTTTGTTTGACGACGGGATGATAGAAAATAGATTCAAACATCTTCTCGACTATTCCATATGAAGCGTCTTTATCATGAATGAAATCGCGTAAAATGTATTCTTTTTTCTCACCAACAGAAATAGGTAGAATAAAATCACTTTGAATGTAAAGGTGCTGTTCATGTTTATCAAGTGTCATTGGTGTTTCTATACCAATCGTATGCGCAGCAGCAAACACAGTTTGTAGCATTGAAAAACCAAAGAGTTTTTTCAAATTTTTACTCAATTGACATTGAATGTCATCACCCAGTTTCAGAACAACGCGTTGATTTTCAATTGAAAACGAAATGTGGTGTGTCTTTGCATCATATTTACTTTTCATCACATGCTTCAACTTCTGTTGTATATAAGGATTTACTACATGAATGAAGCTTTCAACTGTATGATATAGACGCGGCATTATATTGATAGCAACTTTAGATTCTTCATAAGACTGGTAAATTTTCTTGATGCGATCGCCATAGATGTACACCCACCATTCATCATTAACTGAATCAGCTTTAGTGTGATATTCATGAGAAGCATACACCACACCGCTTCCAATAATAGGTGTATAATGTCTTACAAAATGACGCAAGGTTGGAGAGAAATAAACTGTAAGTTTGTCATTATATTTCTGAATAACAACTTATTTTTGTCCGCCATAATTTTTTCTCCATACTTCTTACCCACAGTCTCATTCCATCGTTTTACTAACTCAATAAGTGATAAAGGTTGAACACCACGCTTTTTCAAAATGATGCGTTCTTCGCATTCTACAACATCTTCATCAAATATTTTAAATCTATAATGAAATTTGTTGATTCGATTTGAATAAACTTTTTTAACATTTGCAGTAGCAATTGACGTTAGATGTAGTCCATGACCAAAACCAAGATGCGGATAGAATTCACTATCCAACCTCAGCGTAAGACCTTTAGTAAAAGAATGAAAGCGGAGGAACTGTCTCCCACTCCAATGATAGATAGTAAACTCATAAGCTTTCTGATTTTTATTCTTCATGATGGAAGTATTACCACTGTTGAATGCCTTAATAATTTTCTCATTCCCAAATGGTTCATAAGAATCTGATTTTATCTGAATCCATTCATAGTTCACTTTCCATCTGATGTTAAATTGTATGGGAACTGAAATGCATTATTCATCGTTATTCCATCATGGGTGCGAGGAGTCAATATCATTTCTTCCAAATCATTCACATTCTGAATATTGCTATCATAGCAAATACTAGAAACGCCAACCTCCCATTCACCTTCTAAATGCAGTGGCCGATTTAATTCTACTCGATAGTTTGATGGTTTATTTTTGGGAAATTTATTCATAGAAGCATTACTGGGCAAGTAGATTAGAAACGAGTCCTTATTTTCACTTTCCATATTATTCACATTGGAAAAATATATTAGCATACGTTTGCATTAACTCTTCATTCGGAAATGGAGTGTGATACTTGTCACAGCATCTTTATGAAAAGGAATCAACGCACCAGCATCGTCATAAATGGCAATATCAATTTGTGGGATGTAGTTTGATTTCAGCTTTGTATAATGCACTTTCTTGAAAGTATGCTCAGATAAAATACTGCAGCTTTTTGGCTGGTATGGTATCATTGCTAGCAATGGAGCTTCAACATCTCCCACACGTACATCTTCACCAATATTGGAATATATCTGAAAATAGTTAATACGACGCGATAGCGACATGTCTGCGCTAGCTTTGGTTACAGTACCACTTTTAAAGATATTTTGATCAAAACCCAAAATGTCCATTAGAGTTTTATCCATAATTAGTTCAATACCTTTTCCACTTATAGTGAGAGACAAAGTACCTTCTTTTTCAGAAAATGAAATATGTTGGTCATTAATCACTTCATTTAAATAATCTACAACCAATTTAACCGAAGTAATAATGCGAGGCATCAACACTCTTGTTTCATGTAAGATACCACTAAAGGCTCTACACACTTTCTGTATAAAGATACGGTCCATTCTGTATCAAATTGATTTGACCTTTCACATGGTAAATGTTGCATATCAGATTTTCCATGAACAGCTGCAGAACGATGTCGTAAGAACTGATGAAAATCTTTTGAACAAACTAATACTAGATCATCATCATTTAATTTGCTTATTGCAATATGATTAGATGATTTGATATAAGTCAATGTTGCCACTTGTTTACCATCAACTCGAAGGAGATAATTAAATTTCTTCAATAATGTTTCAGGAGTCATGTTTGTCTTTCTTGGCTTAATCACAATCTTCTTCACCAACGTCTTCTCATTTCTTGGAATAAGATCTACATAATAAGCTTCCTCTCGATATATTAACTGTTTATGACCACTTATGTGGTAATTAACGTTAAAATTATCATAGCTTGTCAAGGCGCTAGCGAGGTAACCTAAATCATTTCTTAAACTTGGACTTAAACCAACAATCCAATCTTTCTCAACTACATGATGTACATAATTATAATCATCATTGTGCGGAGTAAATTGGACAATATGTTTACACGCTTTATTCAAGAAATCATATATAAACTTTTTACATGATAAGAGATCTTTCTTTGGCCACTGTGGAATGTATACTCGGCACCCCTTTTCACATTGATAAGCAGCTGTACGTCTCATATTAATAGTCATCACCTCATGATCAAAAGTATAGACACAGTTGCTATAAACAAGTTGAGTGACACCCACTTCCCAATTCCCATTTAGCTGTTGTGCATGATCAATGGGAGTAGAAAAGAGTGCGGCTCGATTACTAGTAAATCTCTTTGTAGCCGCATTGCTAAGCAAAATATGATAAAACGACATTTTTTATATGCTAATCTGCAACTTTGCATAACATCATGAAGACTTGGATTTTGGACTCTCTACAATATATCAGAGTTGATCGTGATGGAAACGTACATTTCAAAAATTTCATGGTCATACATCAAGAGGAATTACATTAACATGGCGACAATTTGTCAACCTCAATGATATCATGAGGGATTTGGAATATTTTGAAACATTAAGATTCATCTCCTTGGGTGATCAAGTTTGGCTTCAACATTACAGAAATGAAATTCAAATCTACCATTCTCATTCCAACTGTTTCTCATTTCGCAAATACAATTGGGAGAAGTATAGAAGATATATACATCGCTCCATCATGACATTTATTCGTCGTGAGTTCATCGCCCTACTATGCAAATCTTAATCAGACATGACTACCACACATCATGAGTTGGAAATTAGATTCCTACAACGTATTGAAACGGATCATGATCGAAACGTCTATTTCAAAGATTCAACTGGAAATGTGAGAAGAGAGTTTGCTTTATCTTATCGTCATTTTCAATCTCTACATCATATCATGAAGGACTTGAAATACTTCTATATGAAAAGACATTCACGTATTGGAAATCGCATCTGGCTGCGCGTCAACAATCGGCGAATTCAACTCTATCATTCCCAACTTCATACTAACTTCACATTTCATCAAGGTAGTTGGGAAAAGTATAAAAGGAAGGTACATCGCTCAATTTACTCATTCTTTCATCATGAAGCGCCATCGCTACACCATCGTCAACATTCTCCGTCGCTTCAGACTCTACACCAAAATCGATCTCACAACATTACACAACAGCTTCAAACAGCAAGTATTACCGGGCCGTCCTCAAATGTTAGTGGTGAAGATGAACAATTCACGGAATCTTCAACTCTTCCCAAATGGGACTGTACAGATTCTCGGCGCCCTTTCTCATTCATCGGCGCAGTCAATGCGCTTAGAGCTACAAAGACTACTACGTCGGATATGGAAGAGGGAGAGGTGTGTGATGTCGAATCTGACTGTGGACAATATGGTGATCTCTACTCAATTGAGTGACAGTCTATCATTTTTGAAGATTCGTACCAGCAGTTACAGTTTGTGTTATGAACCCGAACTTTTTCCTGCAGCTCTCATTAGTTGTTGGTTACCTGTGCATGTGGCAATCTTTCATAATAGTAAAGTGATCATTACTGGACTAAAATCTCATGTACAAGCAAATATGATCCTAGACTATCTCATTGAGTATGTACGTACCCAGCGGATTGTAAAATAAAAAACAATTTTTCCAACATGATGTTTTTATTTCAAATCATGATAGAACTTACAAATCATTTTTTCATTAGAGGATGGATTACATGAAAAGTTTTGAATAACAGATGCAAATCGAGATACATGTAAACGTCTTAAGATGAAGTACAGTACAAAAGCACCACACGTTGATGAAAGTGGATGTTGTAGTATGCGTTCATTTCGCTGATATTGACGCGTATGTTTTCTCAACCACTGCTGTGTTGGTATATTTGGAGGTTGAGCAAGAGAGTCAAATAGTTCACCACGTCGGTCTTCTCCAATAAAGATCGCTTTCCAATGCTCACCGCCTAAATTCTGCGAATGAGTGTTTAGCACAATAAAGATGGGATAGTGATTTACTGCAGGTGGTAAGGTATCGAGTGAATAGACATTATCGAAAGCTTTCAACGTCGCTTCGTCTGCATTACGCTGCACTTTAGTCTTAATATCGTCAGCAGTCAACAACTCATTAACGATTATACTGAAGAATCACGTCACGATACTTTGTAATTTCAATATTTGAATCGAAGACTGCATAAATTAATACATTGATCGTCTCAGGTAGTGTTCTTTTGAACGTCAAATCCAAACGAATATTATGAGGCACGTTCGCTTGACGATAGGGTGCACTAATATCGCTGTCAGCAGTCAAATCAAATGCATAAATAGTATATCCACTCTTAAAACTCTTTCATAGTCAGTCCGTTGGTGTCATCCGTATTGTAAAAGCAAAGACATCCATAAAATCAACATAACTGCGCATAAATTGATCCGAAGCAAAATCTGGTTTGTAGGGTGGACCAGGATGACTCACACCATTTACACGTAAAGCAATTTCACTTAACTGATTGTGTTTAAAATTGAAAGGATTCTTCTTTATATTACCATTAAATGCATCATTTTCAACCATTGCCACCATGAGGAGCTTCGGTGCTTCCGATGGAAAGAGGCCATCTTTCATGAAACTCTTTGATCTTTCGGAATTGTAAAGGTGAGAAGCTTTGTATGCTGAACGGGGTAAATGGCATTTTGGCGGTTAAGACCTTCAGCATGCCCTCTAATGACACTTGGATTCGGTACTACTCGACGAATGTAAAGTGCAATATCTTCCACATGAATTCTAAAATTGTCAACTTTAGCAAATGCATTCAGCGCAAATTCAGGCTTATTCAATGTCAGCTTGAGTCGCATGCTGGTATTACAGAGAAAAAACTTTGACTGTCTAAAGAAGTCTAAATTCAGCGGACCATATAGCTGACATACTCTACTATCTTTAATCATAGCAGATCGCTTTACAAAGCCACTGTTTGTTTCAACATCAAATTTTCCTGCTTCATCTCTGTACCATCCCATGGCTTCCATATGACTTTTTTGTGCTGCTGGATGAAACTGTGATACATGATTGAAATATGATTTATAGGGATAATCGCTTTGACCACCTTCCACTGCTGCTCTCCAATCGTTAGAGAAACATCGCGAAGTAATGTAGTCAATGGTAAATTGTTCAGTCCAACTTTATGTGCATCGTCAATAGCAGTTCCATCTGCTTGCTGAATTCTAAACCTCAAATCAAGCATCGCATAACTCAAATCTATGTAGTCATCACTACCACCAGGAATAACAAATTCAATGGGGCCAGCATTCTCAGCTGTTCGAGGATGATAATCTACAATACTTGAACTAAGAATATCTGTCTGTATGGCTTGTTGATCGAACAAACAAAAACCGGAAGTTTTACACTCCATGATTAGAAGTTATAGCAGCGTCGTCGTTTAGCGCCTGATGAATGATTAGAGCCTCTGCGACGTTTGCGTGAATGCCTTTGACTGAAGATCGCACCTTACCAGCTCCGCGATGTTTCCTCCTTCCTTTTTCATTCGTTTAGGTGATTTCTTTCCTTGAGTAACACCAGCAATGGTCTGCTTCAATGTTTTTTAAACCGCGTTCCTTCCCACGATTCAACAAACTGCTCTTAAAACTTCTACCTCTGGAAAGATCACTAGCAACATCACAGCAAAGCCAACGGCATTACTTAAAACATTTCGTTTTAAAGATCTACCGACATTGGATATGAGAGGTGCTACAACAGATTTCAGTGCACCAAGTA
This sequence comes from Prostheceraeus crozeri, assembly GCA_907163375.1. Lineage (NCBI taxonomy): Eukaryota > Metazoa > Platyhelminthes > Polycladida > Euryleptidae > Prostheceraeus > Prostheceraeus crozeri. The sequence continues at coordinate 6,544 of CAJQUW010003499.1, forward strand.
TGCTACCTCCACGTTGGCGGCGAGCACCGATGTAAATTTGTCCTCCACCACTTACATAGGAGGGTCGTGAATAAAATGAGGCAGTTGGATTCATAGCTCAAACCCTAAACATTGTTAGTTACAACTTTGCATGAATCACTGTCGATCACTTAGATGAAAGATGTCGGCACGACGCATCCAAGAGTTCATACTTGAAGGATAACCAGTCCATTTAACAAGACACCATTCTTCACCTTGCCGTTTTTTACATCGAATGATTTTCTCTACCAAATATGTTTCACTTTCAGTGACTACCTCAATCTCATCGCGGTAAAAGCTACCCTCAATTTCTTCATTATCGTAATCTTTCAACTTGTAGGTGGTCGGAGAGTCTTTTTGATTAATCCTTGATACTGTAAATACCTCCTCTGTCCAATTCGGGAGGTACCCTTTAGCAAAAACACTTTTCACTTTTGAGATACGAACTTTATCGCCAATTTTCACATCACTTTTCACATGAGTGCGTTTACGTTGGAATGATTCGCGCACTTTATCTACATTGTCAGCATTTACATCTACTGGTCTGAGTCCAATAGAACGATGGATAGAGTGATTGTAGGCATGGAGTGTATCTTGTAGAACCTTTGTCCAATTTTGTGTCAAGTTGGCAGTAAAATGTCGCCACAAGCGATTTTTTAATGTGCGATTAAAACGTTCAACGAGTGCAGCTTTATAAGCGCTCTTTACACTAAACAACTCAATGTCATGCCTCTCAAATAATCTTGTCACATGCTGATTTTCAAACTCTTTTCCTTGATCACTCTGAATTCTTTTTGGAATGCGACCTTCTCGAAAAATTGTTTGGAATGCTTTTGCTACTCCTTTCCCTTCTTTAGTTTTTAAAGGTTGAGCCCACGCATAACGCGAGAAAATATCAATGACGGTTAAAATAAAATTATTGCCCGAGTTATGTTTTGAAATGGAGGCAACATCACACAAATCTGCTTGCCACTGTTCATCGATGTCATGAACAATATAATGGCGGGTGCGGTACTTCTTTTTCGCTTGTTTGTGGAGTGTATAGGTAGCCTGACCCTTTAACCATCGTTTCACTTGTGATTGTGGAAGACCACTCGCTTTTGATAATTTCTTGATAGATGCAAATCCTGCCGGATGTTTTACATCATAATAGATTGACTTCAAACGTTCAGTCGATGACGACTGACTCTTTTTCCTCCTTCTCATCTTTTTGTTTTCTTGCCTTTCTACATTTACAACAACTGCAGCATTTAGCTTTAGCGGTTTTGCGATCGTGTTCACATTGCTTAGGGGTTTCATTATGAGAGCTGGCGCAGCAAGTGCAAGTGACAACGACATTCACCTCTGGCGGCTCATTACATGGCAAGCAACACATCTGCTTCATATTAATAGTCTGAGAACATGTATTTCCTAGGAGGAGCTGTTTTACGTTTTCCTTTTACCAGTTTTAGTGGCGATGTAGATCTACGTCGAGTTCTTCCTCTTGTTTGCTTAGTGAGTGTGGGAGGGGATGTAGCAGGTGACGTCTTAAACCAATTTGTTGGCATTTTCATCGCCTGAAGCATTGGAGTAGTAGCCACTGTTGAATCAAGTTCTTTCAATGTCTCATTATTTAAAGCAAATTTTGGCACATTATGCTTTTTCAATAGTTTAAGAAAGTATGACCAACCAGGTGGAACATAGCCCTGACGGCGCTTTCTACGTGTCGCATACTGAATCAAGTCTTCATAACGTGAAGCATCAATCACTTTATTTTCATCTGTAATGATTTCTCCTCTATCATTTACATTGAGATGGGGTTCAATACTGTTGAAAAGAGATATGGCATGTGCGCGAGATGCTAAAGGTGTAGCAGTCGATACAGAGTCACGCATCTTATTCTTCAAGTTTTTCAATTGCTCAACAGTTTCCGATTGTAATAATACAGCACGATGTGGATCTTTGATGTGAACATTTTGCTGATAATCTATTTCTTTCCTATACATTTGATTTGCAAGAGGTTGCTTTACTTGCTGCATGGCAGTCAATTGTACATATTCATCCTGAGGAATAACAATCATGCGAGAATAAGAACTCATAGTTTGTAGATAATCATGGGAGTTTTCAAAATATCACTTCGAAATCTAAATTCTTCCGGACACTCTTGCGTAAAGTCAATGAATAAGTAACCGTATGGTTTTTCAGTAGCTGCTTGAAAAATTTCAATTAAGGCTTTTGATCCTCTGGGTGCAACTTGTCGCGCTAAAATTTCAAATTGACTTTTATCTCGCGGATTCTTGAAAATAGCATAATAGTGTGTATTCAGGTTTCGTGTACGAGCTTCTTTTCCATCAGGAAACAAATTTTGTGTAATATAGATGATAAAACACCTTTTATGGTGTGCTGCGCGAGTGAACATATCTGTAACATCTTTTGAATTCTTACTTTCTTTTAATAAATCATCCAATACAACAACATCATTAGACTGAAGTTTATCCACTGGAATAATTCCTTCATGTCGAATAAAGTTGCGACTTTGCAATTCCTGAAACAGCGACGGTTGATAAATACCATAACACCAAATCACTCGATTGATAGGTTCCTTAAACAACTCCCTTCTTTTATCCAATAAATTCAGCGTGAAAACAGTTTTACCTGCATGAGATGGACCTGATACAGTCAGAACTTTATCACATTGAAGTCTGAAATCCATTTTATTACTTTGAGATTCAACATTTGCATAATTAACGCTTAGAGCCAAAGATATTACCCAATAGGTTGCCCACGGCAGGAGCTATCATTGGAAGTATTGCTGAAAGGAAACCGCCCTTTTGTGTTAGAGTTTTCCTCTTTCTTTGAAGGGTGACTTTAGGATTGGAGATGAAACGCAATTTCGTAGCATATCGCTTAAGTAACTTTCGTTGTTTTGGCGCTAATTTCTTCGTCCTCAACTTCCTCACATGAGAAATAATTTCACAAATGAATTTATCGTTAGCATGTCGTATAGCATTGTATCGCTGATTTGCTTTCATTCGTCGGAGAGCTTGAATGGCTGAAGAAAACTTTTGACTTTTCGTCATTTTACGTTTCGCCATTTTCCGTGTTAGTCTTTGCTAAAACCTATCTTTACCACATTTGCATAGGTACTAACTATTGCGACATAAGTGACACTCGAAATGAGCAATATCACAGTGGTTACATTGGCAAAGTTGAATGCAATTACGTATGAAACAGCGTTGACAAAAAGCATGCTTACATCTCTTGAAGATGCGCTTTTCATTTCCATCCTTTCGCTTACATACATCGCAACACATAGTTTCACCGTTACTGATGTCTATAGCAAGTCTTTTTGAAGATATGAATTTGCTAGCCTTTTCTAAATAATAGACGCATGTACAGAAGGAATATACTTCGAGAGTGAGCAGACATAGCTCGAAAACCAGTTGTGCTACAATCAAGTACCACTGCATTTTCAATTTTTCTTTATGGAAAGTTGAATGTGAATATCTGAAATCGCTTCAATCACTAGACTGCTACCATGATGGTTAAATGCGTTAAGACGTTCAGCAATTTTTATCATATGTCTTTTAAAAAATTCTTGGGGGTGATCTACCACTTCCATTGAATAAGAAGCAAAATGGAAAGAGCGACTTTCCACCTCTTCCTTTCCAAAATGACTAAACTTAATTTTCGCAACTAATCGCGCCATGATAATGCTATCAGAGAATGTATTCATTAACTCTAGAAATAGAGTGCTAGCATCATCAACCACTGCTTCGATGTCGGTCTCATCTTTATGAAATTTTATCACATAATCTTGAACAGCTCCTTTTAAACTTTGCCTATGAAAACGTAATGTTCCGCAGTCGTTTGAGAAAGACATGATCGCCCTTTATCTAACCCATCCATTGCATGAAAACAACAACTCTTCTCATAGTAACATTTATTGAATAACGGTAACAAGCATGCATTATAAATCAATGGTTTGAAAGAGATAAAATAGATACAGCTGATAACTATCATACAGCGAGCAATGATAACCATACAGGACTTTGGCAGTGTTGAGGTAAGGAGGAAAGAAGCATTGGTTATGAACGTAGCTACTACAACGAACAGACAAAATAGGAACACACAAATCCTTAAAACGTTTCGTGACTTCATGATAATGTTGATTCACTCTACTATCCCAAGGCGGGAGCAAAATATCATCAATGATTAGATTGGGAAATACTTTCCTCTCCTTACCAGGATTATTACAAAAGATGCGTATAACATTGAAAGCAGCTAACCATCGTTTAAAGTCAATAAGAAGAGCACTTTCACAAGAAAAGCCATAGTCTTGCAAATATTTCAGATTAAGTCCATGAATGTGTTTTCTCGCCCATTGATCAACATTGGGATCGCAGTTGGCATGTTGATGATAGACACTAACAATCTGATATGTCCAATTGTTCATAGCAATAGCACTGAGCTCCTGTACAGGTTCACCCTCACAATCCATAAAAATGATGATAGAAGCCTAAAACGGAAATTTACACATCTAAGGAAGCGTTCTATAACATATTACAAAATGAAGAATTACAACGATGCTTTTCACGACAAAATACACAAATGATATGATGGCAACGAAGAAGTAAAATGTATTTAATAAGACCACGTCTACGACACTCAAAGCACATAAGCGAATTGTCATAGGGTAGAGTTAGGAAAGGATTAGTAATTCTCCTTCTTTGATTTGCGTTTTGATGTAGCATTCTTCTCCGACTTGCGCTTCGTACCACTGCTGTTAAGGATTTGATCAATTATGTCGTCCACGTTGGGTGGTTTCGGAATATATAGGATGGATTCCATATGCATGGAGAGAGAGGCTATTTTATTATCCTTGTGTCGACCATAATATAGCCCATTCACTTTGAAAAGGATATCCCAAGTACCTTCTCCGAGATCATCACATCTGATGGGTATTGAATGATCTCCCTCCTTCTTATAGTAAGTACACCAATGTGATACCGGTAGGCAAATGTGATTACCATCCCAAATCTTTCTATAGGGAGTATCCTTGTCATCTCTCGCCTTCCACTCTTGAGCAAGAGGAGTAGGAATGTCATATTTAATGTCACGTACTCCTCAATAATATCAAGTTGGTGGCGAATGTACGGACTCACGGGGATCAGTATGTAGTCCCCATACTGATTGTGCATTATCTTGACATCCGTGGAAGGGAGCATTCCCGTTTGGAGTACTACGCTATGATCATCTGAACGCAAGGCTTGTTTAAATTTACGCTGTAGCGGTGTAGGATTATGTACCTTGGATGTTTCTTCCACTGGCCTCAGTTGTAGATGATCTGACCGTAGCGAACCTTGTAACGTTTGACCGCCATTTTGTCCTACTAGTGCAGCAGATGGAGTAGATGCCTGAAAATGAAAAAAGATTGTATTAAGTTTACGTTCAAGGGAGGAGAGGGAGGGAAGTAGCGACTTACCATTTTAGTTGGATAATAGAACAGGGAACTAGAGAGACAGAAAATGTGCGTCCGTCACTCGTGTGATTCAACGATGGAATGATTCTCACTGTGGAAGGCTCGCTATTTATAAAGAAATGCTTGATTCTCATTGGATGATGATCCTCATTGGACAATAACATCAAGCTGATTATAAATCTGAAATCCGTTTTCCAATCCGATGCTTCGTTTTGAAGCTACAGCCCAAAACGTCCCAAATTCTAACTCTGTCGTTTTTCGCCAATGTCCCAAAATCTTAAATGGCGTCTCACATCTAAACGAAGGCAGATAGGAACAAGCCGATTCTTTCACTGAATTTGTCTCACTCTTAGCTTTCAAACGAGCTATTGCACGACAAAATCCGTCCAGTAGAAGCCAAGATCGAAGCTAGCTGTCCAGAGGGGGGGGAGGTCAGTGAAATTTGATGAAAAATGTTTTGGTGACGGTCCCAGGTCGAAATTCCACACTTTGGAAAATTTTCAAAATTTTACCCATTCAAAGCCACTCTGACACTTAGGATTTTTTCAGGTGAGCGAGCTCCGACCTAAAATCTTGTAACCGCTCTAACTTGTGAACGGCTGGTCCGATTGACTCGCAACAAAAAATGTTGTCGAGCAGTTTTTTCTCCTCTTTCAAACGAGTAGCTGTAAGACAAAATCCGTCCACTAGAACCAAAGTTAGAAGATTGCTGTCGGGGGGGGGGGGTCAGTGAAATTTGATGAAAAATGTTTTGGTGGCGGTCCCAGGTCGAAATTCCACACTTTGGAAAATTTTCAAAATTTTACCCATACAAAGTCACTCTGACACTTAGGATTTTTTCAGGTGAGCGAGCTCCGACCTAAAATCTTGTAACCGCTCTAACTTGTGAACGGCTGGTCCGATTGACTCGCAACAAAAAATGTTGTCGAGCAGTTTTTTCTCCTCTTTCAAACGAGTAGCTGTAAGACAAAATCCGTCCACTAGAACCAAAGTTAGAAGATTGCTGTCGGGGGGGGGGGTCAGTGAAATTTGATGAAAAATGTTTTGGTGGCGGTCCCAGGTCGAAATTCCACACTTTGGAAAATTTTCAAAATTTTACCCATACAAAGTCACTCTGACACTTAGGATTTTTTCAGGTGAGCGAGCTCCGACCTAAAATCTTGTAACCGCTCTAACTTTTGAACGAAGACAGATAGGAACAAGTCGATTCTTTCACTGAATTTGTCTCACTCTTAGCTTTCAAACGAGCTATCGCACGACAAAATCCGTCCACTGGAAGCAAGGTGTCCGGGGGGGGGGACGTCAGCCGAAAATTTTTTCTCTCCGATTGACTTGAAACTCACCCTACCGATGCAGAATTTCACGCTGAATCCGAATCTGACCTCCGTTTTCTCATCCGATGCTTCGTTTGGACGCTACACACCAAAACGTCCCAAATTCTAACTCTGTTAAAATTTTGAAGAAAAATTTTTTCTCACCGATTGCCTTGAAACTCACCCTACCGATGCAGAATTTCACGCTGAACACGAATCCGACCTCCGTTTTCTCATCCGACCACTCCTTCCACTCGAAACAACCCATTTTACAACCCAACATTCAGCAGATTGCACCAAAAACATCACACACTATAGCCTCAAGACTAATCCTGGCGGTCGCCCAAGTCCACCACGATACTCTATCGTTCCAGAGGGGGGGGCACTCAGACACGAAGCACCACGGCGGCCGACCACGACACTCTGCCGTGCCAGAGGGGGGGGACTCAGCGATGGCGGCCATCTTGCGCGGTCCAGAAGTGGAGTTTTGCTTACTACTATCCAGGCACCGAAACGACAGAAGCTGTGAATATGTTGATAAAGCCACTGTTCACTAAAGTGAATTAAAGTTACTTTAAAATTAAAGTTCACTAAGCATATGTAAATCTTATATCAAATGTCATTCTTTGAAAATTTTTAAAACAAAGCAAAGAAGTAATTAACAGCGTCATACGGGAGGTGATTTTTTACTTTCATGATTGGAATCAAAATAGGCTCTCCCTGCTTTTAATGATTGAGTCCGTGGCGGACGAAACGTTGGGTTTTTAACGCTCATATTTTAATTTCAATAAATTGTCTAAAAAAGCAGGGAGAGCCTATTTTGATTCCAATCATGAAAGTGAAAGCAAAGAAGACATTTTAAGGCAAGCAATTATATTTTGAAACACGTCATTCTTTAGAAGCCTAAATTTAGTAAATATCTACTCATTTTAAGGCAGAAAGCATGAGAGCTGGCTTTTTGCTGGTTTTTGTTTCTGCATTTCACATTGCTTCTTTTCAATTGGAGAACCTGATAAGTGAATCTGCTATACTTAAAAAACTGCATGTCATGTCTAAAACTAGTTGTTCGATTGCATAGTATTTCGTATGACTTTGTCATTCTACTTATTATGATCGGTAAACTATCGACTATGCTTCTTAAATGATAACAATATTTATTAGTAAGACGTTATTGCATCACAATCACAGATTCGGTAAGCCTAGTGCGATTGACAGCGTTGACAAGACAGTAGGATATACATATAATAAAAAAGGTTGAAGTAAAATTATAGACGTAAAGAAACATCTGCAAAGCATTATGAATGACAACCTGTCAAACTCTGTCATTGCAATATGTAGATAGTGACAATAGGTGGACATGGAGCTTGGATGACATACGATGCGCTCAGAAAGTAAATCACACTTTTCATATCACACTTATTTTGTTCCACTGGATACAAAAATAGCTTAGCATCTTTCTGGAGTCATATCTCTTTTCCATGCAGAAAGCATTTTTTCGAAAATAATTAGATATCATTTCAAACTCTAGCATATGAGCAAGTCAACAATTGATAAGAGTACTACAGTCTTTATTAGGGAAGCTAATACTTTCTTAAATTTAAACTGCGACATGATGCTCTTAAGGGGCACATTCTCATGCCGGGGCACTTTCAGTCTCCCTCTCTCCGACCGATTCCGATGTTCGAACTTCTAGTGCACTGCGGAGGAATCTAATGAAATTGTTTTAGAACGCAATAGTTCATACATCATCATATTAATTAGAAATTCTAGAATTAGTCTATCTTCTACGAAATTTCTCTCGCCAAAAATTATGACATTCTTCACGATTAATCACGATAAGAAAAACAGGTAAAAATGCTTTTCTTCTTTTCGTCAATTTAATCGTCAGCTTTACTCTAAAAGCAGCATAACAAAGGACATTTGTGATTCATCGGAGATTCAAAGTTATTTTAGGACCTCTTCTCCCTTGAGTTTTGAGGCATCCTGAAAGCTATTCATCATATCATGTCATCATGTTACTATTTTTAGCAGATTGATCAACTTAATTAATTAGATAACTATAAATTGCAACACTCTGTCTTTAAGCTGATAAATATCTTGAGATGGAAATCCCCATAGAGTAAATCTGATAAAACTTCTTATCTTCTTTCTTGATGTACTCAGACGGAATGAAAAGATTTCCTTCAGATATCGGCGGCATGTTGATAAATAATTCCAACTATGTGATTGCACTAACCTGACGATGTCACACGCAAAGCTTGAATCCTTGCAATCACGCTTGGTCAACTGTGATTACCACTGACCATCGTGCATGCATTATTTCAATAATCTCCTCATTATCTATATCCGCACCAACCTTGGCGCGAAAGAGGCATTTGAGGAAAATGGTGGGGAAGGTAGAAAGGCAATCAACGCTCCACATAACTTATTCATGCTAGCCGCCTACATGATGAAGATTGCCCAGTCCCAGGGCATCCACCAGGAGTACCAAAGAGAGCATCTACGCGTCTTGGCGACCTGTGATAAATAAGATGGTTGTCGGATGAGGGAATAAATATTCCCAAACCACGGACGTAGCGTGTATTTCAAAGATAAGTCATCTCGTGTCAAAGCCTCTAATACTTTTCGAACCTCTTATCAATGTGAAATCACCAACCATGCTTCAACAGGAGAGTCGATTGATCATCTTGGAATATGACTTGTCTTCTATGCAAGATTTGTAGAAACATCAGAAATCCTGCTTTGCGGGTATCTAATAAATGTTCAAAGATGTGTCGAAGCAATTAGCAATCAACTAGAGAAGTTAGTAGGTATTTATTAATAAGTCTGTGTTCTTTATGATTAAGCTGTCTATCGTGACATAAAGACGCCAATAATGCCTTTCAAACTCAAAAGAATGTGCATCTAATTTATCAGCAAGATCACTTGGTTGATTAATTTTTAAATCCGTTAAGAGACAGCACGGCGCTGGACGTTCTTTATCATGCACTATTTTTAGTAGAAGTCGATGACTAAGGACATCAATTCCTTTATCTCATCAATTATCTGTTGATAGCTCATGTGCAAATTAAGAAAATCTCAGAAATTCATGTCCATCGCACTTACTAGGGTTACAAGCAAACATGCAATGATATCACAGATAAATGTAATTTTAAATGCAAATATATGCGTTGTTAAAGATGATATTTTTCTACTCGATATGTTGTAGGGTTAATATGAGCAAGCGGCAATTAGGTTATTTGATGTGAACAATTGAAGTAGCGTTTTTCTAAGTCTAACAAGCATCATGACCTTGTTTTTAGGATCATTTTTCCAGTGATTTCTATCTTTTTCTTTCAGTTGAGTTACCTACATGAATTTAATGTGTCGAGCCTCTTAAGTAACTTTGGTGCATGAAATAAAATAGGCTACCGGGTATGTCGATAACATATTATATTATGCGAAAGTTTACTAAATTTCATGTTTTTGCCACACTACTTATATTTGCTGACAGCGACTCAATTTCTTGACAGTGTTCAAAATTTTCGCATTCGCCTTTCTGGAAAGCCATAGATGGACTGCAGTTTTCTCTCACTGTGAATTAAGGTGTCTGTCAGCTACGCTACATGTACAGTTGTACATGCATGTCATGCTCTTCCTACTTAAACGACCTAAAACTGGTTGGAGAGTTTCTAACCTACTTATCCGAAGAGTTTACTTTTGAATGCTATATGCGTGTAGTTACAACATACTGTTTAAAAAAATGGTGTGGAGTTTCTAACTTACTTTTTTTCCGAAAATCATCGTGATCTCCCGTTGTCTGGTCTACTTCGAAAGTATGCTCAAAAACAGCTTAAATCATACTGAAGAGCATGGTCATAAAAAGCAGCAAATAGAGACTGAGTCATTTTAGCTGTTTTCGAAAATCGGGAACTAGTTGCAAGTGATCTTTCATTTTATTGCAAAATAAATCGACATTTGCAAGTTGTCGAGCTCAATCAGTTAGCGCCCATCATCCATGTTCACGACTAATTAAAAACCAATATCATTTTGCTATAAAAGCATGTTTGAAGTCACAGTTTAAAAAAACATGGCTGCAGATTCATTTTCAAAATAGTGGTTTTAGAACCATTTTTGAAAGTAATGCTTTGAAGCAATGTACAAAGCTTGGTTTTAAAGCCATGTATAGAACCTGACATTAAAAGCATCTGCAAATCAATGTTTTAAATTAGGCCATGCAATAAAACTGCTTTTGTCCCTTTGACAATTAAGCTACCTATTTAATTGCTAGAAATTTTAGGTTAGTTAGCAAAATGCAAAATGCAGCAGTCATACCTTAATTATGTTGCTTTGTGCAGGTGCTTGGCAATGTTGCACAAATGCACAATTAGTGACTCTCAAATCCATGTAAACAGCAAAAAGATTCTTGTGAAAGCCGATATTTAATAATTTGCATAAGTAAGGCTTATGGCTTATCCAATGTCATTACTTGTAAATATAAGAAGCATAAAAAAGACAAATTTAATTGGTAGTTTCCTATCATCTTGTGATTGAGCAGACGCAACACATGGAGATCCCGCACATTTACTGCGCATCACTTGGTCACAGAGAAATTCTTTTTATCAATTTTTCAATAATTTTTTTCACCGCTGTGCGACACAGATTAACCTGAGTTAACGAAAGCAGTTCAGTCTAATGTGAGGGCGGAATGTGCTTCTGATCCAGCAACTGTTTATGTGTGGCAATACAATGCTCAAAGCGCATTCGTTGGGAGTCATGGCTAAAAAGGCCAACAAGGTGGTCATGAGAAACAGAGAGGAGACGATTAGTAGATGGGGCCTAAAGTTTAATGAGAGAGCTATCACAGTTTAGTTAGTTTCTTGAAATATAAAAAAATGCCATAAATAGTTTCTTCATTATACATGCAATTTCCACGAGATTTTTCGTCCAGTTCTCTTCATGGTGGATACACCGGAAATGAACATGAACATTTAGCACACACTGCTATTGACTGTTAACACGATTCACAGAAGAAATGCTGCACACAACGTGACACAATTAGTGGACGGAAGGTGGAGCAGATATCTACAATAACTCAAGGTGCATCATGACGAAATAGAGTTTTACCACATAATTAGATTGTTTAATCGAGTCACTTTGTTAGAAGTGCAAACTATTTTAAAACGATGGTACATGTAGGAACTTACTAAGTGGGCAAAAAGAAATTTTTAATACCTTGCAGAGATAGGAAAAATAGTCGTGCGTCGCTTGCGGATTGCTCTGAATTCCTTCAAAATGCCCCGATCACTACGATTCCTTTAGATTCGAAGAATTCAGATCGATTCTCGATAATGTTGGGCCCTCCTATCATTATTAAATAAGCTAGCAGGCGCACGAAAAAACGTTCACAAACTTCTCTGTTGAACTTGACATCGTCTGTGTCTCTTTGCTGTGTGATCCGGTTGATAACAGTCACTGAAACTTTGCACAATTTGGCGTGTTTAATGTTGAACTGACTGCTCATTGTTCGATTGCTATGGTATTATGTCAGCAGATTGTGCCATTTCATTAGCGTTGCATGTTCTAATGCTTCCTTTTTAGTCAAACAGAAGAAGAGACGACCTGTCTAATTCTGTGAGTTTTACGGTATGAAGTAATTACGACAGCTAGACAATACAAAATCAAATGAAATTATACTAAAAATATTAATAAAAGAATTAAGGAGGAAAAGTATACAACTGTATACAAAATAGAAAGCAACAAAAGCAAAATTAAAAGATAAATAAATAACTATATATAATTTTTTTTACTTCATACTGTAAAAATTTATTTCGTCATGATGCACCTTGTGTCACGTTGTGTGCAGCATTTCTCCAGTGTATCTCATTTCCAGTGTATCCACCATGAAGAGAACTGGACGAAAGATCTCGTGGAAATCACATGTATAATGAAGAAACTATTTGTGGCATTTGTTTATATTTCAAGCTACTAAAGGGACATATTTTTTCAAGTTCGTTTCATCATTTCGATTAACAATAAGCAGAGAGGCAGTCTCCACCGTGGAATTTATTATGGAATTGGACATTTATGGAATTGACTTGCTTTTGTCGGGGAGATCTGATCACATGTTTTCCGGGGGCGACCGCACATAACAAAGGGGTTTTAATTTTTACATCCAATCACAGCATCAGTCAGTCGCTTAAACAGCAAATGGCGGCTATAATAATAGATAATATTTGTAATTTTAATAAGCTTGCTCCTCACTATAGTTTGTGGCACAAGCCGTCACTGAAGTCAAGTATTTTAAGTGATGTGGCGCGCTCCGTGTTTGTTATACAAGCTAGTAGCTCTTCATCCTAAAGACACTTTCTGTTTTAGTGCATCTGCCTTCATTAAGCCACAGAGAACTTCTAGGAGTCCGGAAGCGCTGGAGGCAATCACCATTGTCATTGAATTTTACAAAAACTTGGAAACTGGAGTTGTGAGCGCTTCAGTCAATTACATGTAGATTTGAAAAAATCGTCTCCTAGTGTCACAAACATGTACACTGCACATGCATTGACAAGATTCTGCTCTTCCATAGTTCATGACGCATATAGCGGATTGAAATCTGACATTGTAGGCTGCGTGCATGTTTGTAAAGCCATGATCTTTCTGTTCCTTAGATAATCTAGTTTGGATGTACGATCATGCTTGCCTGTGCATTTATAATCATTTTAGAGGCTTTTATAGAGGCAATTACAACATATTGTAAAGTTGTTAGGTTGTTTATATAAGGATGATTTAAGCATCGTTGAATATATTTTTTGAGAGTTTGACACTGCACATTTACCGTGACCTTGCTTTATGATCTACACATGCCCTCATGATACAAGTTAACTAATTTGATTCGTATAGGAGTTTCAGTCACCACTGCTATTCTTCTGAGATGCGTCTTATATTATGCTCAAGAGCACGTCAGTCAGGAAAACGTATTTCCTGGCATGCTTGCGGTTTCCTTGTTCAGAGAAAGCTTTCCCTTGGGCTATACCGTTGACAATTGATATAATGGATTATTACCGCAACGTGATATCTAAAGAGACCACGCATTCAGTTGTCCAATTTGACAGGATCCTGTTTAACACAGAGCTAATCGTGTCATCGCATCGATTCCCTGAGGGTAAAAAATGTTCATATTTGAGTTAACTCGGAGTTGCAGTATGTTGCGTGAAAATCTCCGCAAGACAAAACAAATTTGATTACTCAAGGATGTGATAAGGAGATAATATTGCCTTAAATTCTAGAGGATCGAATGGTGATCACAAGATACATATTTGAAAATAAGATCCTAGCATTTTGCAATGCCAATTGAGAAAGCGCGAAGTCAAATGCGATGTGACATATATCATCAGAGACTATCTAAGCGGCGAATGATTTCCAAAATTTCATGCAATCGACTTTTGTCAAGGAGTCAAAAGAAAATATCACATGAATAAGAGGGGCACCAGAGAATACATGACAAGCAAACACAACAGCAATGAAAATATGAAAGTATGACTAGAAAACTACTTTTAATCATTTACAATCCAACTTCAATTTCAAATCATCATAAAACTTTTTGATTTCTATTTATGACACCGAATTAATATCTTATTTACAGCTAACTTGATCTCCTATAGTTTTCACATTTTCATCTGATTCTGAAAGGCAATTTTTCAGCAGCTTGGCCACACTAGATGTGATATCGCATATCATATGAGTTTAGTGCGTTTTCTCTGTCTCCCAGGCAATAGATGCTTGTAAATAAAAAAATGCATGTAGCGTTTCGCTTATGATTTATTTGCTCAATCTGGAATTGATGATTATATACAAAAATTTATCTGATAGGCCAAAGCATACTTGACCAAGTAGGTAACTGAAAACAAATAATTCACAATTGGAAAATGCTTGAACACAAAAACTCATGTACGTAAACAAATTCTACTATCTCACGGTCATCAAAGGTCATTTCCTTTGATTTTTTTTCATTCCTTTCATTTTTTTCTCTTCACAAAGTTTTTTGTGTCGAGTGGGCAGTTCCTCGAGATTGCCTCAGGTTGAAATTCAAATGCATCAGTTGTATCAAATGCATCTCCGAAATCTGCTATAACAGGAAGATTCTTCATACACAGTAGGTACTCTAAGAGTCAGGAAAATAAATCGAATATTTGACAAAGTTAATTGCTTAAGACTGAAGGACACCACTTAATTAAAATTGTTCTGCAATGCATCCATTCCTAAATAGAGCAAAAAGTATACATGTAACAAATAATATACAATTAATTAGAAAATAATTATTTCCTTGATAAATGATAGCTCAAGACAAGACATGAAAGTGAATATAACTCTGTCATTCAACAGGCAAAGAGAAATATTATTGAATTCTTACATAACTACGGTGAAGATCCCAACATTATTGAAAGCTATTTTGAAAGGTGTGAAACAACAATCTGTTTACATTATTGTCTGACTAGAAATGGTCTTATTGGAAACGGTCAGCTTGTTAACCGATTGATTTAGTCTAAATACAGGCTATCTGAAGTCTACGTGCAACTTGTCACCCAATCGACTAATGACAAAATGCTCATCATGCCTCTCCTTAGAATACTGACTTTCAGCCATGAATTAGCGCTTCTTTGTTTACAATTTGCAACAAAAATACTCTATAAACCAAAAATCGCAGATGAACTTTTTCTTAATCATATAAATATAAATATAATATCATTGTAATAAAATGTACAGTATATTAATCGTTAATTTACGGCATGCAATATTCACGGTATGCAATATGTAGTGTCTACACATTGATGAGCTGTATATTAGAACTGTACTATAGGCTTATTGCATGGTACATGGTGTAGAGCTGATGCAATCACTCAATCACTTTATATGATGCAATCACTTAATTTTGGCAGTGCACACGAGTATACAAGCATACACGGAAGGGTTACACTATTGCTTTACATTATTATGAATTACACTATTGATTATGAACAAATAAAGCAAAAACTCAAAAAAGTCTCAAAATAAAGGTAAATTCTCGACGATAGCTGACATGTGTAAGGTACAAGTGAATGCACACACACACGGCAGAGGTGACACACACGGCAGTATAAAGCGACCAGACCGATCAGAAACTTCAGGTATACTACCATGGAGAATGTGTGGTTTCTGTCTATGGCAGATGCGTGAAGTAATCGAAGTGCTGCATCCTCACGCCGACGCACCAGTATTTGACATTTGTTGCATGTACAACCAAAGAGCATGCGTACTCAATTTTGAAAACGTTCTAGTAGCAACTCTAGATGTAGCTAAGGTAATCTAAAGCACAGGAGGCATATTCAAACGGAACGAACAAGCGCTTGATATGTAATTATAATTGTCAATTTTTTGTCATGGACGTTGGAGACACGAGAGGCTTGAGAATTCTCAAATCCATACAACCTTTGACTGGCAGTTTTGATCAGTATTCGCATGATTGTTCCATGCAAATGAAACGCAAGATTCGCAACTCACTTCTCCAACATCTAGAAGTGTCTGAGACTGATACTCAATGCATTTTCTGTAGAGCAGAGAGATGCATTTACTTCAATTTAACGAAAGTCCATAAGCTAGGGACCAGGCAGAAATGTTCTCATGCTCATAGAGTGCTTGATATGTCCCTGTTTCTCGAATGATTGGGAAGTGACGTCATCAATGCACTTAATCATTGAATTGCTTGCGATTACATGTCTCAATGTAGCAACAACCATGGACAGCTAGTTATTCTATCTGAGTATAGTATATACAGTGATAGTATTCTAGCTGTCCTCGCAACAACGTAGTGTTGAGAACTAAACAGGGACTCGTGCGGAACGCCTGAAAGGACAGTAGTAGAACTAATAAAATCTCCTCACTGCTTGCGTGCGACTATTCAAATAACTTTTAACAAGCATGACAAAACCCCGCGGAACATCTATTCCAGTATAGTTTTAAACAATAATATCATGCCATATCATGCCTCAGTTTGCCAAGCGCCTTAAAATCATTGACTTTCCGACCATCACCAGAATTCCTGTAAAAGCACAGTTGCATCGCCTAGAATCCTGATAAGTGCCACCGTTGTAGATGAGCCAGGACGTCCATCAATTTGGTCCATACCAAATGACTGCATTATGCTCTTTGATTGAGCCTCGTAAAGTAAACATTCCAGCAATCTGCCGGGTAATGGAAATAAAGGAATGGATCTGATGTTATCCAAATAGGATTTACGAGACTTAAGAATTGGAGATGCATTATTACTGAATTTCCACTTTGATGGAAAATCTTTGATGCAAATATGCAAAATGTGACACTCACACAACTGACTGGAGATGACTGACACAGCGGCCTTTAGCGGTCATCTTAGGATCGACGTTCCACATCGATCGAGTGGGGAAAAACAGAATCCCAATCATCGTCACATGAAACAAAGTTGGCGGCAGTGCTTGATACAAACATTTCTCGCAGAGCTTTATTGATGACCTCAACTGCTGACAGCGGACCATCGTGTTGAATATAAGATAGGCGTGGAAGGATAAGTTGACTTTGTAGCGCGAATACTGTCAACCACTTGCCACATCCTTTTCGAACTATCTTGCGCACGGTAACTCCACTTCACTTTTGCCGTCTTTATTACTTCTTGAATCTTACGTTTCCAATGAATGCAAATTGATTAAGTTGAATGATTGATTTGAGTTAATTTCCTTTTGATGCATAAATTATTTTCAAAATTGAAGTCTTTTTGAAAAATAAAAAATTTCTTCAAGTGCAATTTTTGGGCGTTCTAGGGATCGTACGAAGTCGGGAGAGGTTCCATTAGAAGTGTATTGATCTCCTCTTTTATCTGGTTACAATTTTTTGCCGCTTTGGGGTCAACATTGCTGCACAATATTGACCCAAAATATGTGGGTCAAAATGTCCTCAAGAGAGTTCAATATGCATGAAAGGGTTAACTGTTTTTGAATTCCATTGAGGCTTAAACATAAAAGCATACAAAGCTTATCTTGCAGAAAAATGAAAGCGGCGCTTTGAGTGAAATTAACTTAATTTGTTAATTGGAATTAACTTATGTGAGCGATGCATTTGGCTAAGCATGCAGTCAACTAATAGTCCGGCTTTACAATGAGCCTAATGTGTGAAGTCGAGCTTTGGCTTGGCAGCATTCCTCTACTATTTTCCTAATAACAGTTCTTTTTACGTAGCAGACAATATGCAACATGATATTATAAAATTAATACAAATACAGTATTAAACTTACATGGAGAGACGCATTATTATAGCAAAATTGGAATCCTAATATTATTTAAGACAACTTCATATTCCTGCACAATTAATAAGTAGTGCAATTAAGGCTAATAATTGATAATAGCAGCAAGAAATGTGGTGAGTGTGGTCGAAGAAATGAAGAGATGCATGGGTCCACGACTCATTAAATAACCGTCAACTGTCGAGTAGCTGCACATGAAGTAGACTATTTGGAATCGTCCAGGGCATCACTATTATGAACACAAGAACTCGTGCATCTGTCTTCAATCCCAAAAGTTTCGATTTCAAGATGTATTTAGAGCTGTGCGTCTGTTAGGCTACGAGGCACTTTCGCGAGTAAGCCACACCGCAACGAATGCTGTACTTTACTGGTCAATTTGGAAGCCTCTCATCACTGAAGAAACTACCTGAACGCATGCTAACCAATAAGCTACTATCATTACTAAAATTATTTCATCGCAATATTAATTAGAATGCCCCGAATGTTTACATAGCCTAGAAAGAGTAAAGGTAATGCAATAATATTGGCTAGCATGTGTCCATTTCAGTAAGCATCCTATAGCATATAATCATCCAAAGGTGATTTTCAAACAGAGTGGATAATCCTTAATTGGGCGAATAAGCTTATGCTTGCAAGCTTCGATGCGAGGGGGACAGGTGAACTCCAGGAATTCAATGCGTGTGATTCTGGATTACGCAAACTTCTTCATGGGTAAAGGTAGGCGTGTAAATCCAATTTATTCCACAACTTGACGAAAATGTGTCTTTGATTTGTAAAATCCATATTTCTGAACCGATTTCAATAGTTTTTTTTAATCGAACCGTAAAGATCTCATCTATTATGGCATGGTTTTTAAAAAGTCACAAAGCCAAGACCTTCTTCACAAGTTGCCATTTTTTGCCGAAAAAAGACCAAAAAGACATGTCCAAAGTTGCAGTACTCTCACTTCAACACGGATTTTCGATTAGATACATTAAAATACACCCACTAATATTTATATCATCTGAAAGAAGAAGATCATCTCTTTAAGACAGTCTAATTCTAAATGTTATAATCAATATTAATCATTGAATTTTCACTATGTTTCCATTGTCCAATGAAAAAAATGTCCTCTGACCGAGACGTTTTCTGTCCTCTGACCGAGGTACCTTTTCTCGAAGAATATTGATTCTTCCATTAAACGTTTTGCACCAAACGAATCCTCTAGTGTGCTAGTTTATAAATCCGTAAAGAAAATTCAGTTTGATGACAAGTGAGCAATATTGATTTAAAAATATTTTTATCCGTTTTTTCGACCAGAGAATTTGAATATTCCCAAAAATTTCATATGGATGCTGAAACCAGAAATTTTGTCAGGAATCGATGAAATTTCACAACATAGGAGGGATCCATGCTCTTAACATCTATGCAAAAGAAATTTTTTATTTATATCAATTAACCCTCTCAAAATCTCCAAAAACCACAAAAATGTCCTCTGACCGAGACCCTAAAAAATCTCGGTCAGAGGACAACGTTGAAATTGAAGATCTCGGGCAGAGTACAAGGGTCTCGGTCTAAAGACATGATAATGTATGCAATTACATTTAGATCACTTCGTTTTACGCGTTCAAGTATTCGTCCAAAGTTCCTACAGTCTCATGAACCCAAATGCTGAAACCGAAGAGTTTCCTGTTCGACATCAATTTGTCCTCTGTCTCGGTCAGAGGGCAAGATTGGTCACAGTCAACGGACATTATATGTAATACGTTACATTTTGGTCACTTCGCTTTCCGCATGCAAGCATTCATCCTAAGTTCCCAGTTTCATCAGCAACCCAAATGCAGAAGCCAAAGAGTTTCCCTGTGGGAACGAATCTTGCGAAAAACTGGCGAATGTCAGCTGCAGAATATCATGCTAAAGTTCAGTCATATTTGCGGGATATTCGCTGGCGAAGTTCGCCGGCGACAATTCGCGCTCTATATGTCACCTTTTACTTTTGACTTTCTCTCTTATTTTCTTTAGTAATCCGCCTCTACAGCCGAGGCTCTATTTTCTCCCTCACCTCCTCACTATCCCCCACATATGGCTAATCTATCTAAGAAATAAGTGCAGACTATCATTCTTTGATAATGATAAGAATATAGAGAATCCGCATTTATCAATTTTCATAACATCTCTTGACATTCCATAATTTACAACAATGACAAATATTTGAATAATATCATAGTATTTACTGCGACATTTATGGAAGATTAATACTTTTTTTAGTTTAAGCCTTCGTGAATTAAAAAATATCCCTTTTTATCAGATCAGACTGAGTATACAATATATTTTCATGTGAAGGTAATATACGAACATTCACCACTAATTAGTTGCTACAATATCCACGATTTCGCCGGTAGGCGAAAAATCAGCTCGCATTAGTAAACAAATATCTACCAACTAATCATAGCAACTTTTTTGCCACCTGCCGTTTTTTAATTTTACACATGTTTTTGTATAAATGATGACCATTTTCACATGCGGAGATAGTTTTTACACGAAAATGAACCTTTAAAAAAAATTATCCACAAAATCGCTACCTCGCCAGATAATCTGTTGATATTAGCAAGATGCGTTCCCACAGGGTTCCTATTCGACATCTATCTGACCGACATCAATTTGTCCTCTGACCGAGATTTAGAAAAAATGACTTTTTAAAAGTGCTAGATTTCTATGGAAAGTTTTTATTTGGTGTGGTCGCCGCTAAGATTTTCGTGTTTAGCGTAAAAAGTGAGTATATATGCAAATTTTCACGGAAATCTGAGACCCAAAGTTGAAAAGACAGAAATGTTGTGGAATAAATTGGATTTACCCACGCCCTATTCCAAAAAATCTTTTGTTTGGCCTAGAACTTTTGCCAGTTCTATTCTTTTCCTATAGGCCTACCTTTCTTTCTACGCCGATTGTTATTTTCCATAGACTTTACAACAATCTTTTGTTAGAAACATTCGCAAAAATGAAATCAGTTGAGCCAGCGTGATTTTGCTCCGAGGGAGGTTGATGAGGAACCTGCTTTTGAGAGGTGTAATTTCTCAGGCACCGACTTCGAATTCATGAAATATGATTACGCATGAGAACTCTAAATTTAAAGAATTTTCAGTTGTTACCGGTTGCAGGCCTATTCTGCAGTTTATTAACAATAGTGCTTGCATTCGATTTATTTTCTAGCTTCTTAACCCGTTCAACTCGGATGTCGAGCGCTGCTCGACATGAGATATCTGTTCTCTGAAGCGAATATTTGAATTCATCACTCCTCTCCGTGAGCGATCGCGAATAGACATCACTGGCAAGTTAGC
Source organism: Prostheceraeus crozeri (assembly GCA_907163375.1). NCBI lineage: Eukaryota > Metazoa > Platyhelminthes > Polycladida > Euryleptidae > Prostheceraeus > Prostheceraeus crozeri. Next base: position 27,937 of record CAJQUW010003499.1, read on the forward strand.
TCAGGAGCGAATAAAATTTCTGACATTCCTCATCTTTCTAACTTTGTTTTAGAATGAACCCTGTGGGAACGCATCTTGCTAATATCAACAGATTATCTGGCGAGGTAGCGATTTTGTGGATAATTTTTTTAAAGGTTCATTTTCGTGTAAAAACTATCTCCGCATGTGAAAATGGTCATCATTTATCCAAAAACATGTGTAAAATTAAAAAACGACAGGTGGCGAAAAAGTTGCTATAATTAGTTGGTAGATATTTGTTTACTAATGCGAGCTGATTTTTCGCCAACCGGCGAAATCATGGATATTGTAGCAACTAATTAGTAGTAGTAGTATGTGTTTATTCATTTGAAATGGAAATCATGCATTGCAGATACACAGATGAAAATTACAGGGCTTGTACAGTATACAGAAGACATGCACAGTAGCTGTAGGAAATACATTAGTTAGCATATTTCTGCTAGGTTATGCAAAATAGAGCATCTGGGAATAAATGACAATTGGCGTTGTTGGGTTCTTGAAAAGGGGATAGAGACAGCGAGGGAATGTCGGGATCTTGAAAGTTTGGGGGGCATGATTTTATGCAATAAATGTTTTGGTTCTAACATTTTTCTGAAAACTGTTAGGGCAGATCTTTCCCTTCTTAGGGATAGGGGGGTGAAGCTATCACAACTGCACTTTGGTCCGCAAATAATTTTGTGAGAACGTCGCCGAACCTTTTCCAATTTTTCAGCATTAAGCTGGTTCAGTCCAACGAGGAGGGCAGCATTGTATTCCAGCGTTGAAAGGACAGTAGCAATATAAATCTGAATGAGTTGGGACACAGAAAGGCATTGTTTTAATCGCTTTATGACATAAAGACGCTGGTTGGCACGTTTGCATAAATTGTCTACAAAAGTATTCCAAGATAGATTTGAGTCATAAATGACTCCAAGAATCTTTATACAATTTACAAAATGAATATCACGAGGCACTAAAGAATTCTGACTTTTAGCGATAAACATGCATTGGGTTTTTTCACAATTTAGTACTAGTCCATGTGAGTTACACCAGTCTTTTAAATGATTGATCTCGTCTCGAATTTGGAGTTCGATATCAATTGAACGGAAGGCAGGTAGAACAATCACAATGTCGTCAGCATATTTAGAAGTCAAGGCATGTGGGTGTAGAGCTTTGAATGATCTCATATGGGTGCAGAAAAGAAAGGGAGAAAGTTTTCCTCCTTGCGGAATACCTGAAGTAACTGGGGTGGTAGAGCTCGTACAATGTCCTAGCTTCACATACTGATGCCGGTTCACGAGAAGATCACTGCACCATAAAATAAAATCCTTGGGAAGATCAGCCTCGATTAAGGAGCTGATAAGACTCCCATGATTAAGACGGTCAAATGCTTTGGACATGTCGAATGAAAGTAAAGCGACACCAGTACAATACAACTCGTCCAATGATAATGTTGTGAAGTCGTGAATGCGGATGTTTGCGTGAAGCGTTGAGTAGGACGGTCTAAAACCAAATTGGTCGGTACCGTATGCGTCAATGAGAGATGGCTTGATCGAATCAATTACATATTGTTCGAGGACTTTTGAGAATGCAGGTAAGACCGATTTGGGCCGGAAGTCATTATGTTTCTTTTTGGGGATAATTAGTGGTAAGTAGTAATGTTCGTATATTACCTTCACATGAAAATGTATTGTATTCTCAGTCTGATCTGATAAAAAGGGATCTTTTTTAATTCACGAAGGCTTAAACTAAAAAAAGTATTAATCTTCCATAAATGTCGCAGTAAATACTATGATATTATTCAAATATTTGTCATTGTTGTAAATTATGGAATGTCAAGAGATGTTATGAAAATTGATAAATGCGGATTCTCTATATTCTTATCATTATCAAAGAATGATAGTCTGCACTTATTTCTTAGATAGATTAGCCATATGTGGGGGATAGTGAGGAGGTGAGGGAGAGAATAGAGCCTCGGCTGTAGAGGCGGATTACTAAAGAAAATAAAAGAGAATGTCAAAAGTAAAAGGTGACATATAGAGCGCGAATTGTCGCCGGCGAACTTCGCCAGCGAATATCCCGCAAATATGACTGAACTTTAGCATGATATTCTGCAGATGACATTCGCCAGTTTTTCGCAAGATTCGTTCCCACAGGGAATAGCTAGGGATATTCTTTTGTAGTTGACATAGGCCTAGCCACTATTTGACGCACTTCATCTAGCTACATGTAGTCTACATGACACAGTTAGCCTCTTGTCATGTGATCGATGGAGATTGGATAATTCTTAGGGAAATGGCAGGTTATTTAGTATTCACCGATGTATCCCAAAAAGAACAAGTTATATCCACTATACATTTACTGCACAAAACATGAGAAAAGTCACAGACGTCAGTGCTTGTAGAGCCGGAAGCAAGGGTCGATACACAGACCCGGATTGCCTGGAGTCCAAACGCTCAAATTAAATTCTCTCTTCAATCGTAGATCAACCAAAACTTAAAAAATGTGTTATCAACTTTTATTTACTATATAACTTTAATAGACTTTTTATTTCTATATCAGAAATGAATTACACGCATCAAACCGAATTTCACACTAAAAAATCTCAATCAATAAAATACTTTTGACGAAGACGAACACTAATCTCCACTATATAGAGCGATCCAAACTGCACCCAATTCCAATCAAATGATTAGGAACAAACGCCTGCTTTCTTCAGAAATTCAAATTGCATGATAAAGAAGCAAGATAACCGACAAGTCATCAATGAAAAATTGTAGATATTTGACTCCATCATCAGTCTACAAGATTTGCCTTGAGATAAATTAAGAACAAGATGGCCTTATGCGGACGATTGTAATTTTTTTACAAGAAGATTACATTTACAACATAGAAGAAATATTTTGTACAACATGCTAACACTGAGAATGTAATGCAATCATTTGATATCATTTGAAAATGCACTTTGTTTAGGTAAATGATCTCAAATGATGTCACGAAACAAGGATATAACACTGTACAACTGTTGAATACATACATTAAAAAATGAAATAGAAAGATATTTTCATGGTGATAAAACATGCACATGCTCGCTCCATCGCGTGCTTCACTACAGAATCGACACTCAATCAAGATGACTGAGATATTTTTACGTCAGCGTCTCGAGGTTCGTCTGTAGTAATTGTGGACATGAGCTCACTTCCAGATTTGGTGTCATCATCTGCAAAGATAAAAAACATTCGTTTAAGGGCATGAATAGGACTTATCATGAAACAAGATCAAAGATTTTACTTTTGGCAACTTTGAAGCTCTGTTCTACATCTCATCTTTATCATTGTAAATTTGACGCTTTACGGATGCTATCAACAAGCAATACGATGTCGACATAACATCACGAAAATTGTGACAAGTTGAAGATTACAACTGCTGATAAAACTAGTGCCTCAGACAATGAGACTCTAGTTCAAATAGTATATCTAAAATTTTCATTTCGACCCGAACACAAAACTGATTAGGAACCCAATGAAGTGCTGGAACGATTAATGGGCGAGCAAAACTTGAGGCCATTGTTAAGTTACTTTTCTCTCAGCAATCTCTCACTAGCATTGTCAACATATAATGAAGAAAATACAAAGTTATGTGAGGATTACTATGACTATAGGCCTTTCAGTGGTTCACATCAGATTAAGGAGTAGCAAGCCTGTAGAAATTCGTATCAATACATAACACTTTCACATGCGACCAATCTCTTAGTCGTTATGGAGTAAATCAAACTCTCAGATGCAATTATGGGACTCGAATTTGAGCTACATATTTCACTTTTGATCAAATCATCAGTTGACTTAAAATAAATAAAAACAAAACCACTCGTTATTGCAGCGATACTAAGGATATGTTGATCAGTAAAGTGAAAATTGTTTGATTATCAAATTATCCGCCTCATAGGCGCCAATTAATTTTGCCATGAGTGGATGCAAGCAACAAGTAAGGAGTTGGATTACATACTCTTATCCATTTCAGCAGCACATGAGTGTCGACAGACTTTCGGATCTCATTTCCAGGCGCATAAATTTTGCCTTACTGCTTACTGATATCACAGTCAAATATTTCACAACCTGTTGTATACTGAATGCTCTTTTCTATTTGGTATGGTACTGAGGCAATCATCGATGTTTACGCCATCCAATTCCAAAGTGTACGTGTATATTGCAACACTAGTCATATTCGCAGATCAACTGCATGTTAAATGCATAGCATAATTGCTGCCTCACATTTGAAAAAATAGCATTGACTTTTCACGTGTAAATCTAGTTAGACCTCATTATTCGGTTAAGTAAGACGGACATAGACAATTCCTTGAAATGCTGACATGTGCACCAAAGACTAAAAAATCATCTACACACCTGAATTTTAATGCTAAATTTTTATCTAAAATACCCTGAATTACAACAAACCAATCGATTTTGCTCCATGCGATGTCATCTTTTAGGTTTCCATCATCCTCAACGGCCTTCTACTTTGACATGTGGCAAATAATCTAAAAAAATGTAAAATATGCTAATGTTTTACATAAGGATGGGAGTAATGCCTAAATCTTTCATGTCAATAAGTACTTCACTTTTCCGGTATTCTATATCCAGGCCCACAACAGCGCTATAAAGATTTTAGTACAATGCTTAGACTTACAGGTGAATTTTGCAATTGTTCTCGTGAGTAGATCGATCATCACTTACATAACGAAAATTAACTATTCAATCTTATCCTGAAAAAACTTATCGATAAATTTTTCTGATACTTTGCAAATAACTAATTATTGCATACACCTAGTAAGTTTATAAGACTAGTTTTCTTTAAAATCAGCTACTAATGGGAGAACTGTCGTTATGCATGTGATGGGAAATGAACTAACTTCATTATGACATTTAGTCCGATAAGAAAGATCTATTCATTAATGCAAAATGCGCAAATTGCATGGGCATACCTGCAAATCATTATAAGTGTAGATTAAATCATAAGATGTCTACATTCAGTGTCACATGAGCATAGGATCCTTTAGCCTACGTCTACATAATTGAATTGGATCCCTCTGCCTTAATGCCTGAATTCACTCGATCGCATTTTCATTCGTCAAGATTTGAGGCATTGTGTGATTTTCTGCTACTTATAACATTGCTTTAGGGTCTCATTATTACGTATGATAAATTGAATTTGATTTTGAACATATTCTATCAAAATGACAGCGAGTTAAAACCAGGTAATAACTTTGTGGACACCCTTTATATCAATCATTGAATTTATTTGAATTCACTTTTGCATTTTAGAAGTATTTCTCACACGATGATGAAAATCATCCAAGCAGCCATTTATCATAGAATATATCCTCAGCAGGTACTCGTCTAGTTGGGTTTCGACCCCTAATCTGAACACTCAATCCCAGACGAGCGGGGTCTATGTAATAAAATGAATTAATTGAAATATACATCTTTAAAATAATCAATATCGGCAGAAATATCGACTTTTCCTTTCGACATTGGCCGCTACCCGACAAGTTAGAAAAGTTGCCGATTATCGGCACATTTCTAGTACGCAGTCCAATAATAACAATATAAAAAGACAGTATCACACACAACTCAGCCATCCATTCAGCATTATTATCAATATTAACCCGTCATCATTCTTTCAAAATAATGCATCCTACAAATTTGAAAAAAATCTTAAGATCAGTGATCAGTCATCATCTCTTTGATGTACTGTGCATTAGCAATCATGCAATCCATGCTTGACATCAACCACACTCGGCACAGACCTGGAACCGGTCTGAAAAATCGGAGACCGGAAATCAAAATTTCAGACCGGACCGGGATGGTCAAAGCTGTATCGGACCGGACGGGACCGGAAATTTAATTTTGCTTATTTTGTGCTTCTAATGAGTATTTATTAATTGATTAAGGGCCTATTGATTTATGAAATTATTGAAATAGAGCTCATTTAAACGCATAAATCGTTGGAGATTATATTTAAGTGAGTTTAATAGGACTGAAATTTTTAATCTAATGCGCTTATTCAATTAACATTCACTAACTTTACTAGGCTTATTTTAGATATAGTCCGACTACATAAATAATTTCTCGTAGGATAACAAAAACAAGCATTGTTCAATTTATTCATTCTCTTTCTGAAAAATTTCTAGTATTATATTAATTTATTTAGGTAAACATTGATTGTTATATATATATATATATATATATATATATGTTTAGACAAGTAACCTGGCAATTGATAAAGTCCGCCCTCCACGTGCCTGCGCTAAAGCAGTGCCTTCCTTCCTGGCTAATTCACGCTCTCAACAGATGGTCCGGTGGCCTTGTGGTTAGAGGGTATGCTTGCACGTCCTCTAGCTCCAACGTCGCTGGTTCAAACCTACCCACGACTGATGAGGCCCAACAGGCCGAAACATGTCTCGTGGTGGTTACATCTGTTGAGATTTGATAAATATATATATGTGCATCATTGATGTAGGCATGTATGTCGAATCGGTATGGATAAATTCAGATTTACTTAGTTTGAACAGAAGCATTTTTCCTACCCGAAAGCATTAGAATATTACAAAACAATTAAATTAAAGTCTGAAAATCGAACAATGATCTATAAAATTCTATCAAAAGTTTTGACAACAGCACTTTTCTGTGGAAAACGTCAATTGCTTCTTCGAAATTGCGTTATGAGGCATGTCATGTGAGACGGCAAACTTAGGTAACTGACAAAACTTTTAGACCGGACCGGCTCCAGGTCTGACTCGCCACATTAGTTAATTCACCATTCAAAACACGGTTGCGGAATACCATGAACAAATGATTAATTAAATGGAAACATGGATAGTATAAACAGCATTTTCAAGGCTTCTGACTTTTGATAATTGCATGATACAATCCATTAACGCAATATAGCAATTAAAATGAAGGCTCACTACGTGAAAGGCATTACGAATCTTTTTTTAATTCCTAGAAATTCGGTTGTCTTACTTTTTACTGGCTAGTAGCTAATGTGGAAGACCTCGATATTGTGTCCGATAACACTATCACGCATTAATTCAGTAATATCACTTGGTTATCCTTTATTCTGTTGATTGATCAAAAGTCATTCACTCCGATCTCTGTTTTCAACTTACATGTCACAAATCCTCACCTTCAGCTGGTATCGAGCAAGCATTGGATTCGGGGTTAGGGAGGACAGATTTGAATCTTCGTTCACAAAAGATTCTGAGTCAACGACAGAAACTGTTTCCTGTTTGAGGTGTTCCATTAACACCTTTCTTAAAACTCTCCAGGGGGCCTGACATTTGTGATTGACTGTTTGCATCATTAGACGATTGGTCAAGACCAAGAGGGTATTGATTTTGATCAGGAATTTCATAAGGACGAGGGGACTTTTTCACTTGAGGGGCACCGCGTGCGAACATTCCTTTCTTTGATGTTGGAGAAGTCGAGGTCTGATTAGCTGACGGTACCCACTTGTAGAGCTTCATCGTAGTATCCTTTACCGTAATCCATTTCTTTTCCCTGAAAAGGCAAATAACCAGGTATGTGATTCAGGTCATGAAGACACCGAAGGAAATATGATGCGGGAGCGGCAAAGCAGAAGATTTGCTAAATTCTACCTAAGACCACTATATTTTTATCCCTGCGCTCATTACACTAGATGACATGTCACGCTCAATTACGCGTAATTCACGCGTAAACTACGCGTAATTACACATGACCCTAAACATACGTGGTTATGCGTGACATTACTGCAACATATGTCGGCAGTCCTGTTATGTAGACTCTGCGTCTCATGTGTCTGTATGTATCAGAGGCTAAACAATGTGATAGGACCTACTACATGTATAAATTCCATGCTCATGGCAGACAGAACATGCTAAGCGGTTCATTCGTGGTTCAAGCGGCAACGCGGGCAACCGTAGACGACGCGCAAACTGTAAACGCTCGCCCGTGCGTATTCATAAGCATTACCCATGTTTTGACAGCATCAGATCATGTGATTTTCTGTGTAACTCTTAGTGCAGCGCGCATGTACCTGCGTAGAAGTATAAACTGACCGTAACCACGGATGTTTTTGTTGCTCCGTAATTACGCGTGGCAATGTCACCTAGTGTAAATCACATCTCCCTTTGCGACTTTAGGCACCATTCATAAATCACGTGATGTTAAAATGCTTGATTTGTCAACCCCCCTCTTCGATGATATTTCGTGATGTTCGCATGAAAGCCCCTCTCACAGATCACGTGATGAAACTGTCTTATCAAAGATGGTAGGCCTATAAGGCATACTCCCTTGCCATGGGTGCCCTCTCTCCCTTGCCTTGCCAACATCTAGCCAAATAAAGGTAAGGACCTCTTATCATTTGCTTCATCATCTAATATTTGCGAGCGGAACGTATATTTCATTTGTAAAACTTATCTCAGACCTCGGTTAAAGCATCCTATATTGCTGTCGCATTATAATAAATACCACCATGTATTTAAATTGTATATAGGATCTAATGTAGTTAAATTATTTGCTCCCACATTCGTGTCATTTGAATAGGCCTACTTAAGTTGCCTCTATCATATTGGCTTGATATCAGTCGACATCTCGTGTTGAAGAAGAGAAGTCCCCCTCCGCCCTCTATGCCATAACGTGATTTATGATTGGTCCCTTAAGATCATGAATTTCACACACAAGGAGGTTTTCAAGTTCAGAGGGCAACTATTACAGGCCCTTGACTGACCCTAGACCTCAAAAATGAGAAACATAGGATTATTTTCGAAAAATATGGATCTTCGAAGAAATCTATAGATCTCGAATATATACATATGAATGAGAAAAAGAAAAAAACAGGAATGGTGGAATAGATTCTAGTGTATGAAACTAATTCTCGAATGTTTATAAATTTGATATCAGAAATAACTAAAAAAAACTCGGTATAAAAACCGCAGTAGAAGCATTCATTTTCTGTCTGTATAATAACATAAAATATCTTCGGTCTACGTAAGCAATAAGTTGGTTTCATAATATGAACAGCAATCGATTTGGTAACAAAAAATAATAAGCAATCAGCAATAATTACAAAATATTGGCAAGTGACAAACGATATGAATAGACTATAGAATACTTATTGGTAAAAGCAGTTGTTAAAATATGAGAATATAATATGGAACACCATAAAAGGAAATCGTCCATTGATACAACTTGTTGGGAACATAAGTTACATTCAGGCTAATGCCTCCATTAGATCCCTAGATTGCCCGTGTATGTAGGTAGATATCATAGGTATAATAAAAAAACTGACAAATGATCAAGACTTTAATAAATTTCTAAAATGTTGTATCAACAGACAGAGACATTATGAAAAGCGATGGCTTAAATCAATGAAAACTACGAAGTCTTTTCGATATCTGTAAGTATCACTCAGGATAGCTAACGTAAGGGCTTTATTGATGTTAACGCATATGTACGATCTTTATCTGTCCGATCATACTTAATGTTCATACTTCATCTGTCCGATCATTCAAATTCATCTATTCACACAATAATTACTAAGCTTTTACTTTTTATTCATTTAACTGAGAAAAACTCGGTATTGATATGTATACAATCAGGGGCGACCACACAGAAACGATATTGGATAGTGATTTGTTAGTGACACTGCAAATTTTAATGGGTGAGTGATACTGCTAGCCTAACGGTGCTTCTGTGCGGTCGCCCCAGGAAAGTTCAAATCATGAACCTCCTTTTAAGAAAAGATAGATTTTAAGATGAGTTGGGCTTTAGAAACATATTTAGTGGAGGTTCTTTCTTTAAGTCCAACTTTCTCTGTTAACTGCCTTTTTCAATTTTGTATTGAACGACCGCTAACTTTTCGTGAGCCGTTCCCAGCGGAAGTGATTCCATGAGAGTGATTGGGCCACGTTCACATCCAAAAAATCTTTTATCATTGAATGCTTTCTTCAATTTTTTGTTGCCGATTTAAAGCAAAAATCGGGAAAAATCGGGGCTTGAATGCATAAATTTGAAATATTTTCATTAGACTAATTTCGCAAAAAATGGAAAAGACGGAAAATTGCGATCCCTGCATCGGTCTCAGGAAAGTCGCGCTTGCTTTGAACATTTTTCCGATAGCGACTAGACATTAAACAGGAAGTACGATTTGTTCAAAAAGATTATGTAAAGCAAAACAACCGCACTATTTCTTAGAAGATGGAGCTTTTCCGATGTTGAATCAGGGAGCAAAAAGGGCTGGCTGAAAATCTTCCACTGAGAAAGAGTCGCACATTAGAAAAATTACATGCCATGAATAATTGAACATGCACGTTTTTAAAAACAATTAAACATGCATGTCGGTTCTTCTGCTTGCACGGTTCTCGGGCCAGTGCACCGAACTGCTTGAATTTTGATCAAATTGGATTTTTACTCTATAATTTAAATTACACTGCATAATTTAGTGTCACGATGCCTGCATCGGCTCTACTGATCGCCCTATCTATTTATGTTTTCATGAGCATCGTAGCATCGTTATTTATTCGGATAATGAGTGCAATTTCTGTACATATTATCAATGATCATCCTGATTCTCAACTGTACACTGATTATTTTGGTATTAATTTCCTTGACTGTCAGACTGCCCTGTCCGCAGGCCCTACTCGGGTTTCTGAAGCCAACAGTGAAGCAAAAACGAGCAGATGAATGGTAATTGTCGCTGATTTGTATACATGATAGGTCTATATAAGCATAGGCTGTCAATATATCTGATTCACCGAAGTTGCATGAGTATGTGTCTGCGACACGCAACGTCGGGCAATTTGTGATTTTTAACTATTATTTTTTTTCTTACATTGCGCCAATAAATTTTCGGGCGAGATAATTCAGTCGTTCTCTTATACTGGCCTTTGGAAACCTTCTGTGTGGCAATAAATCTGATCATTTCGTAGGCAGTGTGCATCGATAAACTTACATAAGGTCTGCACAAAAGGGTGTATAGATGTACATTATGCTTGCACAATTGATGGGGGATCGCTTTCTAGCATCTGATCAAAATTCAGCTACACGAGAAAAACTAAAATGAACTCACTGTATGATGAGCATTAATGAATTGAACCCTCTACATGTCAACAACTACGTATGAGAACGCTTATAAACTACGGCAAAATTCATCTTCATTCATGCAGTCGATGTTTTAATTCATAAATGACTGTTTTACTATTGGCCCTCACTATGGTTCCCCGTGAAATCGTCTTTCATTCACTGCACGCGACGCCTACAGACAGTGGTGCGCGTCACACCTGACGTCATCACGATCATAAGACAAGCAGACATCTCGTAAGGCAAATCGTTGCAGAGTGCCGGATACGGATAGAAGTGACAGCTGATGTATAAACTTGCTTTTAAGACGGGTTCTTGACTGAATGCCCTTATATTGTTGTATTGTTGTATGCCCTTATATTGCTCTCTAATCTATCGTTCTCAGCCCTATTTTGCTCCTCTGCTTTCCGTTTCATTTGATCCTCTTCTTCATTTTTCTCTCTTCATCTTCTAATTTTCTGATGTAGGAATGGTGCGCATTCCTAGCAAGGCGTATAAATTGTTCATAAAATGAGCACGAAATGAGGTTCGCCCAACGTTTTTAAACTATTCAACGTTGATCCTATGGCATATATTGAGTCATACGTGAAAGCAGTACAGTTCTTTGACTGGTAATCGTATTTCCTAATTCCGAAAACGAACGCTCCACGTAACCATTGCCATGTGCAAGACCAAGCACAATTTTCACTGTCTTCGTGAGGTATGGATACTTCGCATTTCCGTTTACATTTTTCAATTAAAAACATTTTACCCCAAAAAAGGTCAATGCGCAATGGATGGTCGCTGTCAGATGACTCAAAGGCCAACACAGGATCCAGCATGAGTAATCGTCAATCGGCTGAAATACCATCGATGGCGATAATTGTATGATAATATTTCGTTCAAATTCAATACAATGGCAAATGAACGAGAGATCTGGAAATAGCACTTTTTATTAGTAGAATGTGAATTGCTATAATTACAGAATAAGTTGTATGCATCAATAGCATAAGATGCATTACCTGATAGTTTAAAGTGAAGAAACCGTTTTTACTTGAGTATAACTATTAAGTTATCTTTCACTCCATCTCGTATTTTCATAATACGGACAATATGCATCTCAATTCCATAAAAATATAGGAAATATAGAATCGATAGAGGGCCGGCTATTAGCAGGGTTTGTGTGACACAAAAACCCATCCGGGGTTTTGGGTTGGGTTTTGATCCAGCGATTGAGCTGGTTTTTTACTATCTTGTTCTCGACTTGCATGATATTACGATATTCGATTCCAGTCGTACAGTAGCCTATGACACTAATTCACAGACATAGCAATTCAAAATCTGAAACTAATTACCTGTGGGGCCAGGGACGGCGGAAGACGCTGAAAGGGACAGGGCAATGTTGTATTGGTATCGATGCGTACAACTATGATGCTAATAATATATCAATGTTGTACAGATATCAATGTACATATACATGCTACATTGATATCTAATGACTCGTTGGGGATTCATATTTGAATATTAAACGCCTCAATATTGTTACTTGTGTTTGTACTGGTGATGCTTAAAGTTGTCAGATAATCCTGACTCTGATTAAAGAAAATTCTGAAATAGAGGCTCGATGTTCTGAACAAGAACAAGGCAAGAACATAACAATTGGCGACGAGGATGGCGGAAACCAAGTTTGAAAATGCAGTCAAATCCATTGGACTCGGTCTTCTCAGACCATATTTGGATCATAATGGTGAACCACTGATGCCTTTTCCGGTGTGGTTAAGTTACTTTGAACAATACATTGGTGCAGCAAATCTGAAACTTGCAAAGGAATCTCAACTGGATGAATCTTGCAAGAAGATCAAATTATTGTTTAGTCTTGGATCTGTGGGTATGACTAGGTTTTCTTCTCACCCATATGCAGCGAATCATGCTGACATCTCATATAAAAAATTGTGCAGGCTGTAAAGGACACATTTGTAACCCCTGTTAATCGCTGTAGAGCAATATTTGAGTTCAGAAACAGACTTCAAGGATCAAACGAAACCACAAATGAATTTTTGAGTGCATTGCGGGATATTGCTTTAGATTGTAACTTTCCGGATACGGACTTCTTGAATCGCGAATTAGCAATACAGCTTGTCTTAGGATGTAAATGCAAAGAAACACAAGAAAAACTATTACTACGTCCAGACTTTGATCTTGAATATACTATACAATTGATGAAAAATGAAGAATCAGCAAGAATTACGGCAAATGCCATTCGAAACAATCAGGTGTCAAAAATTAATCAAGGAATGATTATCGATAAACAGCCAAGCTACACACAAAATAGAAAGAATTGGAGGCATGATAAATCGTTCAGAGCTGCAAAAGAAAATCAGGCGACAAATATAAAACAAAATTGCGGAAACTGCGGTCGATTTGGTCATGTCGATCGCGATGTCTCTTGCCCTGCAAGAAATATCATATGCAACTTTTGTGACATAAGAGGACACTATGAACGGTGTTGCAGAAAGAAACAAATGGGCTTTACTCAAAACATGTTGAGGTTGAATTCCATATCATCAAAACAGAAGCCTACGATGTGCGAGATTTCCATAATAATGGACAATGATGTATCTAGGCCTACAACATTATATGGCGAAATTGACACTGGATCTGATGTTACGACAATGAGAGAGAGTTTCTTCGAAAAGTTCCTGTGAAATTGAATCGACCGAAAGAGCCAATGTTTGGTTATGGTGAGAGTCTCATACAAGGAGTGAAGGGATATTTCGAAGCTATGGTACGTTATCAGGATCGAGAATGTTACACTGAAATTTATGTGGTACCAAATCAGTATTGTCCTGTTATCGGAAAGAACGTGACCAACACATTGGGAATGCTTGTAGATTGCGGAAGCAATACTGTCAAAACCATAAAACAAGAATCATTCAATGATATACTGCGCTCATTTCCAGATTTGTGTCAAGCTGAACCTGGAGAATATCCTGATTATGAACACAATATCGTCCTACTTGACGACATAATACCGAAACAGTCAAAATTGAGGTCAATCCCAATCGCTTTACGAGGATCTGCTGAAAGAGAAGTACAAAATATGATCGATTCTGATATTTGGGAACCTGTTGAGAGATCATCATGGAGTCATGGAATGGTTGTTGTTCCTAAGACTCAACAGACATCAGGTATTTCTCCGCAAGTTCGAATAATAACAGACTTACGTCCACTGAACAAATCAGTTATTCCATTCACATATCCAACTCCAGGAATCAATGACATCTTTACAGAACTGTAGGAAGCCAAATACTTTACAAAATTGGACATCAGAAAGGGATTTTTTCACAGCAACTTGTCGGAAGACTGTCGACATTTGACCACAACAGTTACTCCACTTGGACTGATGCAATACAAACGAATGCCCATGGGACTTAAAGATAGCAGTGCTGTCTTTCAATCATGCATAAACAGAACTCTTGATGGACTGCCCGGAGTGGTTCCATACATTGACGACATACTTGTGTTTGGGGAAACACGAAGTGAACATGACGAAAATCTCTTGCGAGTTCTGAATGCCCTCAATTCAAAGAATTTTCGGTTGAATGTAGACAAATGTGAATATGCCCGCGAAAAAGTCAATTATCTAGGACATATTGTGAGTGCTGATGGCAGCATCCAGCCTGATCCCAAAAATCTTGATGCAATACGCAACGTACAAACACCGAAATCCGCACATCACGTTCAAAAATTCCTTGTCATGATCAACTATTATCATGAATTTCTTCCCAATTTAGCTGACATAGCAGAACCCTTGAGAGCATTTACACGAAAAATGCTATTTTCAATTGGACACATTCATGCGATGTCTCGTTCAATCGGTTGAAAGACATGCTCAGTGAAAGACTGAAGATATTCATCTTTGATCCGGCAGCAGAGACTATAGTCACAACAGATGCAAGTGATGTGGGGATCGGCGGACTGCTTTCACAGATACAAAATGGAGGAGAAGTGCCAATCGCCTTTGGATCTCATACGCTGTCACCAACAAACCTTCCAAGATTTCAAACTTCATTACCAGAGGTTACAGAGCCTGGAGAATTGTATTCGATTGACATATCCAGACGATACCACACTGCCCCAAACAATCAAAGATTTTTGATGGTCTTAATGGAACACTTATCTGGATTCCCCGAAGTCAAGTCAACTCATGACATCAAAAGTAAAAATGTTGTTGAATGGCTCGAAGAGACTTTTCACGATATTGAAATCCAAAGCAGATTCTCACTGACAATGGTCCACAGTTCACAAGCGTTGAATTTTCAGACTTTCTCCATGGACGTGACATAAAACATTTGCGAACTCCAGTGTACAATCCACAATCGAATGGAAAAGTAGAACGCTTCAATAGATTTTTGAAAAATGAACTGCAGTGTTACTCAGGAACAAATGTCATGTGGACAAAGGGACTAAATGATATTCTTTCTCACTACAGAGCAACTGCACCTACAGCAAATTCAAAGAGTCCAGCTGAATTATTTCTTGGTCATAAAATGCGGCTCCCCTTCCAAGTTGTAATTCATCGATCTAAAAGGATCAATCAACAGAACCGGGGACAGAAATCAAAGAACCAGACAGACAGCTTCTAGTCAGAGAACAGACATTTGATGTGCAGAGGACCGTTTCACATTGTCGGTGATAGAGTTATGTATCGAAAACCGCGTGTAATGAAGGGCGACTCTCCATTCTCCAAAACCAATGAAAGTCATTGAGGTACTCGGGAATTACACTTACAAATTTAAGTAACACACACAGTATGGAATGCGAGAAGGTTGAAACGATATTTGGAGCTTATGACATTGATTTCGGTAGTCAGACAGTCAGAAGATGATGCACAAAAGACGAATTTCGGGCGAAACCTTCGGTCAAATAGATGTCCAACGAAGTTCTACAAAAGTGTTGATTACAGAAGATAAATCAAGATTGACTGCTAAAAATATTATACACTTTCAAGAAAAAAAGGGGGGGGGGTGATGTTGTATTGGTATCGATGCGTACAACTATGATGCTAATAATATATCAATGTTGTACAGATATCAATGTACATATACATGCTACATTGATATCTAATGACTCGTTGGGGATTCATATTTGAATATTAAAAGACTCAATATTGTTACTTGTGTTTGTGCTGGTGATGCATAAAGTTGTCAGATAATCCTGACTCTGATTAAAGACAATTCTGAAATAGAGGCTCTATGTTCTGAACCGGACAAGAACATAACAGGCACTTTTTTATGCCTGAGATTTTCGACCATAGTATAAGGTAGCGGCCAGATTTCAAGCTTCAAATTCCCGGGCTATTTTGCCGAATTTCCACGCTATTTTTCATATTAGCAAGATATGTCATTCCAATGACACCGCTCAGAAATTATCCGGACACTTCTTTATCACTTAATGTTGGCGCCATAGAGTAGGGATATATAGGTAGTGTCGACTCAAAAAGTATCTGTATACAGTGAAAATTTTCATATCAAAAGATTAAGTTTTTGCGGAGATTACGTTCCCGCGGTCCAAAAAATTATTTGAGCACTTTTGAAAAAAGTCAAAATATGACAATGTATATACTACCGAGATGACTCTACAATATAAGTAGTATGACACAAGTTGGATATCAAAAGGAATGAATATTTGCTAATAAGCATCCTAACTAAGCGGAATCAAGCTGATTATCAAGCGACTTTCATGATCCGTGTTATAACGGAAGTCTTCATGAAAAAGTCGCGCTTTCTTGGCTGAAATTTCAAGTTTTCAATTCAATTTTCACCGGCATGATTTTAAGATTCGATCACTAAATTCATGTTTCATTTCTTGAATCTGAATAGTGATGTGGACCAATTTATTGGTTACCATTATTATTACCATTACTATAATTACCATTCTTTCGTACGTAATTGAAATAATTGTCTTTGATTATGTGATTTTTCTCTACCAGTGGCAGGTTGCTTGTGATATGATCACGCTTACGAAAATACTCTTGAAGTTGAGCATGAAAGAAATAGCAGGTCATTGAGTTGATAATTTAACAAACATTACCTCTCAAAGGCTGTCATGACACGGAGAATGTGTGATATACCATCATTTTCTTCTGATTTGCTATCACGATCAGTCAATTCCGCTGTAATTTCTTCAAAACTGCATAAATGTGTATATCTCACATTTTCAAACAATTCCGACTGTATCTCCTTTGAGTTCATTTAATAAAATCGAAAGTGTATACACATTGGGGATTTAATAAATGCAGAGTTACCACTCTACCTAACATACCTACTCTATGGTTGGCGCGTTAGATTGAATGATATTTGACTTCACCGCACTCAGTTATGTACTTTCCTCAATGGTCTACACCCATTGAACTGCTGGGGTTCTGAATGATTTCATATCGACAGGAAAGCTAATTTCATACACTTTCCAAAGATCAAAAATTCTTTATTTTCATCATCTGATTCATAAAATTCTAGAAGTTGTATTAAGCCAATTTATCAGACTGAAATGTTCAAACAGCAATGATATCAGAATGTATATCCTGAGTGAACAACTTTGTCTTGGACATGGTAGCACCGCATTGGTATTGAAATGGCCATCTCCTCGCTAGCAGTAGGCATTTATTTGCTTTAAGGGTTGTCGCTTCGTGTTGACTTGATACGAAGCCTCGTATCCGTTGGACGGAGCCGGGTAGAAGAACAAAAACGACAACCGTAAACGCTAGAAGTACTACAACTTATCATCCTCTTTGTATCAGTTAACGCAGAAACAATGGGCACATGGTAACCGTCTGTCATGAAATTTGTGTCTGATGTTTCCAGCAAAGTCAGAGAAAAGTCAAATACTGGAGAATCAATGTCTCGATCTAAGGATAGCGATGTCTCGATTCTTGATTCAAAGGATAGCGATGGCGGTGCAAATTGACTCAAGGCAAAAATTATATGAAAAAAATAAAAAAATAAAATTTCAAGCCAATGTTGGTCTTTTCCTATAAAACCCATGGGTTTTTTCAATTTGAAAAATCTTTGGCAATCTTTGGC
>CAJQUW010003500.1:0-13527 GCA_907163375.1 Prostheceraeus crozeri
CACCATGTCATTACCTCTAGAGAGAATCTTTAGATTGACAAGCGAAATTGTGATAACATGAATAAAGACAGTTGCTGATGCCATTTTAATACTCATGATTCTGGATTAATTCAATGAGTAAGCAATCGCCTGAAAAACCTACTTAACTCGCAAACCTGTAATCAAAGCTGGACAAAACTTAATTTTTTCAGATCCGCATCCGCTAGTCCGAAATTCTGTAATCCGCATTCCGCAACAATTCCACATATTTTATTCCACATCCGCGCAGTTACCGCACCGAACACCAATAAGAAAAGTCTTTGAAAGTATTCTGAACTCGTTCGATTAACTTAAAAGGAAAAAAAGTGTTTTTTGCCGGATTTGCATTTATTTAGACATATCCTTTGGCTGTAACGGTCAATGAACTAACATAATTTTGCCTATGTTCAGCCCACGCAAAACTACGAATAGGTAAGCTTAAATAGCTGTTATGCATAGCCGCCTACTAGCAATGTAGCCAACCTACCATCTTTATGGATCGAGTTTTCAGCGGATGAAATACTTATATCTGCCCATAAACCAGGCTTTTTAGGCAACTTGAGTCATTAATACTCGCATAAAGGCCAATGAACTTATTTGTTAAAATCGGATTTTTTATATTTAACAAGCTTGTTGTATACGGCAGTATACACTCATCCACACCCACGGGTAATATCCTGAGCAGACTTATTTAGGCCTCACTGGTTATATCACGACGCAGGACCAAGCGCACGTGATATCAGATATTCTCACTTATCACTCTTGGCTGTGTACTTGTATAGCTCAACTACTGTTGTTTTAATGCAACTATTCATTTGCTTAGTTGGGAGACTTATTCAAGTGTTTGTAAATAGTATGTAATGGATTATGAAGTCCTAGAAAGGATTTGAAGGCCGTGTACGCAGTGCCACACCCCAGCCAATTTGAGGTTCCCCATACTAGGCCTTAGACAACCCCGTACAGTGTAAGGTCCAGCGAACTGCCAAACTTCCAGCCAATAATTGCCCGCCAAGTTTGTCCAGGATCCTTTTGCCCCTCACGCCCCCGGCCCGCCATAGCCATGGCCCACCCGTGCCATCCCCCTTGATTCCCCCAACCTTCCTAGGTTGTCCTCCAAGAGACCAGAAACGCACTCGTACTGATCATGCTGAGATTGACCACTGCACAGCATTGCTGAGTAGAACTAGATCATTATCAATCTAAGGAATGAAGAATTCTATGGATCAGTGCGTAGGATTAGCGCTGTTGTCAAATTCGTAAGCAGCATCTGATAAAATCAGCAATGCTTAGAATAAAGAACCTATTCCAATTTCAATGAAGTCTGAATCGTGATTGAGTGTATCCGAAAACTCATAGGCCTAGTTTTATAGCGCCGAAATTACAGTACTATAAAGTGCTATCTTTATAACTAAAAATAAAGTACTATTTGCATCAACGTGTCTGAGTGTTATATTGGATGACTACAACCTCCAAGTCATCCGTGTCACAGCATAGTCCACAGCAGGCACCGAACTGATATGGAAATTTCTTAAAACTCAAGTATATGGCCTCAGCCACACTGCGAGCTTTTCCAGGCGCTTCCGAGCAAAGCGTTTTGCAGCAAATATAAAGTCATCATTGCAGCAGTGTAGACTGCCACACTGCGAGCAAAGTAAACCAGAGCGGTTGATGGCTTACGGATATACGCTTGCTCGGGTTTGCTCGTGCTTGCTTTGCTTTCGGTGTGGCTGAGGCTTTACTCAAGCCCACCGGCACTGTGTTGGCAAATTAGATTTGTAGAGGTTCTAGTGTGTGGAAACAAAACGTGGATAGTCAACTGTTCATGAAGTCTTGTTCATCAATTTGCTCATCCTCAAGTTCAAAATGTCGATCCACAACCGCTAAATACCAAATTTCGTACCTGCATCCGCATCCACCCCGTACTTATACTAGACCTGCCATGGTTGTTCAAACTTTTCACCCCCTCACATATTGGGTGGGCGGTTCGTACATCTCTAATAAGAAGAGCATATGTCCGGCACCTAAAAACAGCGACTTCCTAACCTCCTATGTAAATACGTGTAGTTCAAGCAAAAGTCAATGACAGTTTGATAACAAGCAGTAAAAGACCAAACAACGAAGTCTTGTTTCATTAAGGAAATTCAGAATCTGTTTTTGAGACTGAGTTCATCGGTGAGATGAATGAAGTTCCTTACGAGGAAATGCCTAGTGAATGAGATATTTTACAAAATATTTGAGCTGCAAGGTCATTTGTAATTGGCTGCAATTGTCAAGGTTATAAGCCAATGCGGCCAAGAGCAAGTCCAGCTCTAAGCATTTGCAAAATAGTGAGTCAAAAGAAAATCTTTTGTATCGGACGAAGTTTTCCTCCGACTATCCTAAACTCAAGAGACAGATGCAGACAGAATACAAACGGTCCACACGCGGACACTGCAGGGAGGACCTAGTTCAAATTCACTTAAAAAAAAAACCGGATAAAAAGATAATCGGAAACCCGAAGTTTGAAATGCACAGAAATTTGAAATATTTGCATTAGAAATAATTTCGTAAAAACTTGGAAACCGAGAAAAATATAACGATCACACAGCAGAACCTTCATTCCGGAAGCGATATGTAAATCACTTATCACATTTTCAAATGCAATTCTCTCGATTTATTTTAGTTGAGACTAGCCCGTTTTATCTATGATTGTTGCACTGATCAGACGATAGTTGGTCGCTTTAACATTGGAAACATTTGTTAAGGTGCTTCATTATGTTGCATGTTGACTTATGAACAGGTTAAATAGCACCGGAAGTACAATCTCATGTTCATGTATGAACATTGTTTCCCCTTTGAAATACTGTAATATTGAGATACATTTCGAACTGAGTTTTTCAGTTTTTTAGAATCTACTAAAACGTCCATTGACAGCAGGAAGTCGTAGATTAGGTTCTAAGCAGGCATGTGAAGAACGAACTTCTCAAATTCTAAGTTCTTTTTTCAGTTCATGAAAACGAGAAAAGAAGCGCACTACAATGACCCACATGTCTTACACAAAGTTGATAAGTTGAATTAACCCTTTGATGCATGAATTATTTTCAAAATTAAAGTTTATTTTTGAAAAAAAAAATTTAAGATCAACATTTCTCAATGACATTGAGGTCAAGACGATTTATCGCCAGTCTGATACGTGTCACTTGGCTTTCACAAAACCATTCATTAAAAGTCTAGGCAGAATTCACTTACATGCATGAGTATGATACTCTAATAGAACAATAGTTGGAAAGTTGTGATTTACTATATGGCACGAAATCTATTAAACACCACCGATGAGTCATTTTTCAATTTTGAGATGATTGTAGATTCTGAATATCTATGTTTTTACTCCTTCATTTGAAAATCAAAAGTAGAAACTAATATTTTTTCTAAATTTTTCAGCAAAGCATTTTGGAAATTGGAGGGAATGTTGTGTGTCGTCTAAGTTGATATCGCACGACCTTAAAATTACAGCCAGACGAGCGTCATGATAGATACTATTGAAATCTGAAATGAAGAAATTCTTCCAAAATTTGACCAAATTTACTTTAAACGGCTCTAGCTCAAGACTGTCAAAATCCTGGTGGTGTTAAATAGATTTCGTGCCATATTATGGAATCTTGTAATCAAAGAGCTTATTCATACAAAGGCAATCTTATTAATGTGTGTGACTTGAAGGGCATCCGCACATGTGATAACTATTCGGGTGTAAAAATTACATTGGACCTAAAATTCGGGAATACCGGCAAGCATGAATAATCAATTGCCAGCTCCAATCAGCATGGAGAATTAAAATTCAGGCCACGATTGTTGTATGAACCACCTGGAACCAGAGACTAGAGTGATGTCTGTCCGTGGAATCAGGGTGAGAGATAATTACAGTTTTCTAATGAGAAACAGGAGAAAGGAGAAATCACAAGCTAATAGCGCCCATGTTTCCTCCCAAGTTAGAAATAAGCTTGATTATGATGTTGGATAGCTCGTCCTGGTTATACGAATGTCAAAGAAGGACGAAGTTATCTGCATTGATTAAAGAATCAGATCATTGAAGTGGTGCTATTTTCTCGAGCCTGATTAACAACACTGCTTTTAAAACAAAAAGGGCATATTATTTCCGAACATCTAATTAGACTTTCAGCTTTTTTCTCTGTGACAGAGGATTCTGTGGAGAGAAAATGAATACCAAGCATGAAGAGTTGCCAGAATTTCAGTTCAAAAAACCCTATTCTGAGTCAGGGATACTGCCGACTTGCAGGGGAGAAAGCATAGGTTGAGGTACAAGGTGGACAAGAATCGAGATCAAGCTGAGATCAAGGTTGCACAGTTACTAGCAAGCGGGGGCGCTGGGGAGGGGTAGACACAGGGCTTGTATTCCAAAGAAATTATGAGTACTCATTTTTCGTGAAATAAAATTGCTGTGCTCGTATTTAGCTCGATCGTCAGCGAGCAAAGGCCTGACGTCCACATTATTGACGTCCTCCGGAGGTTTGCCGACTACTGACCTCTGTTCCTTTGCGTTTCCATTCCGGACGTTCTTTTTCGAGCTAGCTCTTTGACCCGAATCCAGCGGAGCCGTGATACGACACAAGATAATAGCCAATGTCCTCGAAGGTCATTCACTCCTTTTCTTCTCGGGCGCTACTAAACCTGATTCCCCGTACATTCTTCATATCATGGCATTTATTGTCGGTCCTTGTCAAGCTCTTCTTATGCGCCTGGGAGTCACCGCCCAATGCTTCACTCCCGTACAGTTTTGAGTTTTGAATTGGAAAGAAGCCGAAATGAATACTATCTTGATTTTATTTTCGTTAATGTTTACTAATTAATTTCTGTTAATATCCGTTATCTTCACGTATAAAAAGGATGGAAGGAAATTAACAGGTTCAGTATAAAATATTTCAAAATTTCACAAGAACCGACGTCTATGTACAAAAAGTTCTATATCAGTATGATATATTGAAGAATGAGATATTAAAAAGACTGAATATAAAAGGTGGGATTGGGCTATTTGTCAGGTTAGCATTGGATTGCTTAGTACCTTATAGCTCATCTTAAGGATGACCTCCTGACTAGATAGAAAACACATAGGAACATAGCGTAATGTATTGGTAATACAAAAGGCATGAGTTATCAGTGCATGCACACAAGGCTAAAATTACTATAAATAATAATAAATACATTTAATTACTATAAAATAATTGGAAGAAAGAAATCCTTAATATACTTACCACGGAGTTAAGAGGATGTCAAAGATACAAGGACGTTGTGAATTTGTAAATCTGATACCGTTATAATGTAAAATATTGTGCATAATTGAGCTATGGTACAACGTGGAGAAAGGAAGGCAACAATGTATCCCGTAATGATGATATCTGTATCTATGCATGTGAAAGATATTGAAGAAATCTCAATCACCGTATATCTACATGTGCATTCATAACATTGTTTACGATTTTCTATGTACTTCCATGATTGATGCTTGGATATCCATATATCTTAAGATGTCCATGATTGATGTCATGAATAGAAAGAAGTCTATGCATGCAACTATCCACTTACATAATTATGTATCATAACTCTTTTATCCTTTTATCCATGCTTTATCCTTAGAAGTCTATGCTTTATCATAGCTTTCATCTGATCACTGATATTGCATGAGACTTAGATGTTTCATAGAATGCCTTAACTTCAATGATATCATCCTTTCTGGTTACAAAATTCAAATTTTGAAAGCCATTTTGAGATACTTAATTTACAACAGTCTGCGCAAGTAGTTCACAGGAAATCATAAATTAGAATGCTTCGCATCATAAATTCTGATGGAATTCGAAGACAAATGATTAGTGGTCTGGAAGCGGAAAGAGATCAATGAAAATAAGTGAGGTTTCAACAACTGATTCGCAATGATCCATCCATGTTAGATGAGTTTGATAGCACGCCCTACTGCGAATAGTCCCGGCTGACGTTAAAAAAACATTGCATCAATAGAAAAGTAGCGCTGGTTTCTGCTATCAACTGCGAAACAAGGTAATACTATGGGTTCCAGAATTTAAAAAACACAATTCTTCAATGATCACCAATTAGATGAAAGGCTTTCTAAATGTTTCAAAAGAACAATTATTAATGATATACTATGATACTTTATATTCGATATTAGCGAGCTAAAAAGGGTTGTTGACTATTACTCAAAAGTGAGTCTTGATATGGTATGGAGGGCGTCATTGTACAGACATTTTAAATCGCTGAGGACTATTTCGACATTATAAAAATGACGTTAGAATTTTTCCATCCGCCAAAATCAGGTTCTAAAAGGATGATGGTTTTTTTTGTTTTTTTTTTTTAAAACCACATTTCGAGAATTGGCGGGTGCCTATGCATCACTTTGAGGCAATTGAATCCGCAAGAATTATGGAAAACTCTAAATTTCATGTCTTCCGATTCATAATTCAGATTTCAGCATTCTTCTTGAATAACGGTGATTACAACAAAACATTCCTTAAATTTTCCATATTAAATACTGTCGAAGGATCAGCTAAACAAAAAAATGGTAATCGAGGCAGACGGCGATAAAAATTTCGCAAAGATTACCTTTCAATGACTTTTCCACATGATGGATTTCTGTGTTGACTTTCCTGTTCAGCAATGCCCCATTGTCAGCACGATGGACGAGGGGCATTGCAGCACGGTAGTGATATCTTAAAATATAATGTTTTAGAACATATCTTTCTTTTTATTGGGGCATTGCGGAACTGATAGACCGTAAACAATGTAACTACGGCATGGAAAGGCGTGCTGCATATAAGGAAGTGCGTGGGATCAGCAAAAAATATCCTTATAAGCGGGGTGTTCTTACATACGAGATTTCTGTAAATTTAGTACTTGGGCTCCTTTCAATGAAGAGATGAGTAGTAAATATAATATGTGTAATATTTGATTTAATCAATGAGATTTATTGAGTAAGTTTTATACTATTTTTCAATTTTGAAAGTATTTTTTGCTGTATTATTGTAATCTGCAACAGTATGCGCAATTATATGCATGCAAATTTTATTACAATTGTGATGACAAAATAATAATGCCCCCCATGATTAAACCTTTCATCCCAACTGAATTCTACATATTAAAAACTCAGTATCCAATTAAAAAACATAAAAATTGTTTGAATTGCGAATATACACAATGCATGTAAATTATTTGCCAAGTGCAGAGATTAGAACAGTCATAAAGGAGAAAAGAAGTCGGTCAATTTCTTTTGTGTACCTTTACAACTGGAAATTTTCACTAAATCACGTTCCAAGTCGTCAAGGCGATTCATAGCAAAAGACCCACTTGATTGTTGATCAATGAAGATGCGAATTTGATCAACACACTCTAACACCGTAGCAAATGACACTGAGGCAACAACTTCCGTAATACTTTCATCATCACAAACAGGGCCGTTATACGGTCTTTGGGAACTTTAGTAGATGTGGGCTTTGAGCCAGCAACAGCCATAGTTCCTGAGGGGAGGGCTTTGTAGAATAGCGCAGACTCGTCGGCGCTATAAATGTCACAGGCTACATAGTTCCTACACAAGTTCGGTAGCACATTATCCACCTACTTATTAGCACCTTCAGTGTCTGCAGATGCTCTCTCTCCTTGCATCTGTTGAAAGGTTATGTTGTTGGATGTCTTCCACCTTTGCAACCATCCATTGTTTGGTTCAAAATCTACATTCAATTCTTGAGCAAGTTTCTTGGCTTTTTCCATTATAAGTGGACCACTTATAGGAATACTTGAAGCTCGAGCTTGGTTAAACCACAATGTCAAGGCATTGTTGACACTTTCGTAATTACTAGGGTGGAAGCGCTTGGAGCTTAAATTCTTGTTTTGAAATGGTTCGTTTCGGAGTTTGGCCTCGTCTTTAAAAAATTTCGAAAGTCCGATGCCATATTCCTCGCAAATTTGATTCCTCGTTTTCACCTTTCCATTTAATGAATCGATGATGCTTAACTTCTCTTGGACGGTAAGGCATTTACGATTGTTAGACATCATTGGCTTGAATGACAGCACTTCGGATATGGCGAGGTCAAACCGAGGTTTTGTGATTGCAACGCTAATTCGTAATGTTTTGCTCTGCTTTGCTTTCCTACTAGATGTCTTCTGTCGTGTCAAGCCAAAACAACATTGTTTTGGACATAGAAATTAACAATACCATAGAAAGTCCTAGAATGGAAATTGCATGAAAATTATGGCACACGCCGGGGAACTTAGATGGGGCAAAATGCAAATTGTGCGATCTGGCTTCCATGTTTTTTGATTGGCATTTATATTTATCAGGCCAATTCTTGATATGGATTGTTGCCCCTTGTCCAAAGATCATGTACACAAAAGCAATAGTGAAATTTAACAAGAATGCTGCGCTGACAGAATACAAAGAAGGATATCCTTTAACAACGTTCTGTACGTTCCTCATTTTGAACTATCGCTCTTATAATTCTATTAAAATATAATCAGACTCTAATGCAACCTTAAATGTCGATATAACAGAACATGCATAACTCCAGCTTGAAATCAGAGGCCCAAGAAATCTTAGAGTATTAATTTTTAACTTATAAAGGGTTTCCCCTGTTTACTAAAATTTGAATAATTTTCAAAATCTCTACATGCATACGAATATCAGCTTCAAAATACACATGTTACATTCGAATAATAAATTGAAAAGTTTCAAGCGACATTTCATTCATTTGGAAATGAATTGTCGGTAAAGAAACATTCAATGTGTTTATTTCCCAGAAAAGCGCCAGTTTCTTAGCCGCTTGAAGAAAAATTATCCAATAATAGACCATTCTACTTCTATCGGTGAATTCTTCAATATTCTTACATACCAGTACAACACGACTACTTTTCAATTATGAATTTGTGAACCAATTTTTAATTCTCATTCCAATATTGAAAAATATTTTCACTGACTGCTTACAAAATAGACCATTTATATTAATCTATGGAATCGTAGGGTATTTCACATGAAACAATGCCGCCATCTCATTTGCAATTCTCTTCATGAAAACCTGTAATAGGTGTCAACACTCTCCACAACCCAACTTGCAATATTTGACTATGATACAATGTTTTAGATCGAATCTGATCTACAAACCATAGATTTTTCCATGTGCCATCATTGTACATAGGCAAGATATCAAACTTCCATTCTAGTGTACTATTATCTACTTCTATGGTTTTGGACTGTTGTTTTGAATTTTCAAATCCTGCTTCAACAATTGCATTCATATGTAACTACAACCATGGATATCTGCTACAACAGTCAAATCATGGATATCTGCTAAAATGAATCATGGATATCCATGAATGAATAATGAAAATTGCAAGGTATAGATAGCTACAGAGACAGTATACATGTGGTAGTCTATATTGTCTACGGATAGTTGAAATCATAGAAATGCTTGACAAACAACGATGTCCCCACTGATGGGTAGTTCCTAATATAAGGGGCTTTATTGTGAAGTTTTACTGTGGATGGGCTATGAAATGCCCTTCCTTAGAGCCGGGTTGTCCTTACATGCGGTTTCCTTATACGCGGGGCCGATTGTGCATAGATAAATTGAAGTGTGAATGGGATACACAGATATGTTCCTTATAAGCGGTTTGTTCTTACATACGGGATCCTTATACGCGGGTCCGACTGTACATACTGTCGAAGGATCAGCTAAACAAAAAAATGGTAATCGAGGCAGACGGCAATAAAAATTTCGCAAAGATTACCTTTCAATGACTTTTCCACATGATGGATTTCTGTGTTGACTTTCCTGTTCAGCAATGCCCCATTGTCAGCACGATGGACGACGGGCATTGCAGCACGGTAGTGATATCTTAAAATATAATGTTTTAGAACATATCTTTCTTTTTATTGGGGCATTGCGGAACTGATAGACCGTAAACAATGTAACTACGGCATGGAAAGGCGTGCTGCAATGGTAGATAAGTTTGAAGTTGTAATGGATTAGAAGTCCTAGAAAGGATTTGCCACTCGTACTGAATCATGCTGAGATTGACCACTGCACAGCATTGCTGAGTAGAACTAGATCATTATCATGTTGACTGCTGTTGACGGGAGGTAGTTTTTGTACGTCATTGCCAAAAAACATTTTTTTTCGTCTCCCCGGGCTTTTTATTGCAAGAAGTTAAGATAAAAACAAGTAGGCTATTTACATACAACCGAACACAAAAAAAAGAAAAATTGAACACAAGAAAACGAAATTTCAGTCTTTATATACAACGATTGATGTTCATCAGCTCGTGTTTCCTATTCAATTCGGGCTTTAAGAAATCAATACAGTTCGCTTCAGAAATTCTAGTGCGTACAGGATCGGTCTGACTGTCAAGAAAATCAATTTAAATTCCAGTAATGTCAACAAAAATTAGAATGGTCAACAAGAACATGATTTAGCAATGAGCGCTTCGAGTCGTCGAGATTAGTAATAGCTCTGCGATGCTCATGAAGCGCGTAGAGAAGGGCGGTTAGTCGAACCAATATATTTCTTTACTACACATGCTTCAAAAAAAACCTAAATAAACAACATTCCGCATTCCTACAGTTCAGATTAATCTTGGAGGCTCTTACAAAAAATGCAACACTTCACCGATAATATGAACTGTAGATGCGGTATGTTTGTTTATAGGTTTTTTTGTAGCATTTGTAGTAAAGAATATATTGGTTCGACTAACCGCCCCGTCTCTACGCCTATCATGAGCACGGCAGAGCTATTACTAATCTCGACGATCGAGCGCTCTTGCTAATCATGTTCTTGTTTGACCCTTCAAAGTCTTTGATGACCATTACTGATTTAACATTGGATTTTCTGACAGTCCAGACCGATCCGTACGCACTAAATTCTGAAGCGAACTGTATTGATTTCTTAAAGCCCGAATTGAATAGGAAACACGAGCTGATGAACATCAATCGTTGTATATAAAGACTGAAATTTCGTTTTCTTGTGTTCACCAGTACCATGACTATGTCTTAGAGAGACGAAACGTCGGTTTTATTGTGATAACTTCTACATTGGAAGCACTATAAGACTATTGCATATCAGTTGCCGTAAGAATAAAACAAACAGCAAGTCTTCCATGCATGACCATCTTCTGGAATGCCACGGTTGCAACTTCTCCACAACCATTCTTTCCCACGATAGTGATCCATCAAACCTGAGACTTCGTAAAGCATATTATACAAAAAAATGAAACCCACCATCAACAACAAAATCGAGCTCAATAGTTATTCAGATATTCTTTTTGCATAACTATTTCCATAATGTAAAAATCATAAAACACGACATTATTTTATATTATAGCGGTATCAGATTTCTAATTCACACGTCATGTATCTTTGACATCTCTTAACTCTGTGCTAAGTACATTAGATTCTTCCAATTATTTTATGGAATTATAGTATTTTTATTATTTATAGTATATTTTATCCTTGTGTGCATGCACTGATAACTCATGCCTTTTGTATTACCAATCCATTACTATGTCCTATGTGTTTTCCTATCTAGTCAGGTCATCATTAAGATGCTATTGGTACTATGTAACCCAATACTACCTGACAAATAGCCAAAACAATTTCATTTAACATCCCCGTAGTATAATAGACTTCTTTTCCTTTTGCATTTTTTTCACTTCATTCTTAATTATTTTATCGACTTTTGACACAAACTGACTAAAGCATGGCCTTATACCTCAAGAGGTTAACGTGATTTGCCCCTAAACTGGGAGCAAGCTGTGAATTTATTTCCACGCACAACCGTACCCTGCGATGTCACATTCAAATCTTGTTACCACGTTGCAAGCAACACAAGTGTCGCCGCTGTATCGGATCGGACTGAGCGATCTCAAACTCATGGTCATTTCACACCTCACACGACATCAGTTGGTTGAGCTGTCCACGACTTAAGCACACTCTGCAGGTGAATACTTGGTTCGTAATAAAAAACTACTGCATCATTGTGGATCCACTTTACTACATTGATTGAAAGGATGAAGCTAACAGCCATCCCGAGACCACAAACTCCGCAATGCTAGTTTGAAGAAGCAATCGCGCAAGCATTGGAGGTGGAGATACGTCATCACCCTTGCTGGCAAAGTGTTTATCTCAGACCCTTAGACAACAAGCAATCCATCCATTTTTCTAGCCTCTTTTGATGCTGCAAGAAGCACTTTATCATCGAGAAGACCTCCGGGAATGGGTGTCGTCCCTGGTCCATCACCCATTGACTTCTCAAATCATCTGATTCATCATTGACTTCTGTAAAGCTTTTGATAAGATTCCGCATAAACACCTCATTGTCAAATTAAGATCTTTTGGCGTTTCTGGTGCTTTACTGAGATGGTTGACATCATTTTTGTGTTACAGAAAGCAATATGTTCGAATTAAAAGAAAAAAAAGAAAAAAAAAAAAAAAAAAAAAATGGCTCACATATCAGATCAGTAAGCGTATCCAGTGGTGAGCCCCTAGCAGCGTGCTGGGTCTTCCCTATACTGTTTTGCTTCTATTAAACGACATTGACAATTCAGTAGCGGTCTTCCTCATTTTAAAATTTGCGGATGATGTCGGATTACTTACCAGTGTCGTCAGGTACTTCTACATTCATTCTGCAAGATTGATTTGAAATTCTTTACTAAATTTGGAGTAAAAAGTGGCTGTATCCATCAACCCAGACAAGTGTAGATGCATCATTTGGAGACAATAACCCCTCGACAATCATACAGCGAGAACAACGTCGTTATCCAAATGTAGAGAAATTTTTGGACCAGCGCATCCTCATCTCTGACAATCTGAGCCCGTCCGAAAGAAAGTGTTTCCCGGTTGCAGAAAGCCAATAGAATGGTTGGTACCATCAAAAGGCATTCACATCTCTTGAACAACCATTCCACACTAACTTGTACAAATCTTACGTTCGAGTCCACTTGTAGAGTACTCGTCAGTTGTATGTCACCCTACTTCGTGAAGGATTCCGAACGTTGTGAAAGAGTCCAAACGACCAAGATAAGGAAAAAATTAGATTAAATTTCAATCACCAAATACTTACGTGGCATGAGGGATTTGACTTATAAGATCGCTTGAGAATTCTAAACATACATCTCTTCGGATGCGAAGACAACGTGCGGATATGATTATGATGTTCAAGATAATGAAAGGTATCGTCAGTCTAAACGTGGACAATCTTCTTTGAGTGTTCCGACTATTTTCGAACTCGAGGACATATATATCGCCTGCGACGTCGCCGCGCTCGTTTCATTAATCGGCGTAACTTCTTC
The DNA here is from genome assembly GCA_907163375.1 of Prostheceraeus crozeri. Classification (NCBI taxonomy): domain Eukaryota; kingdom Metazoa; phylum Platyhelminthes; order Polycladida; family Euryleptidae; genus Prostheceraeus; species Prostheceraeus crozeri. The sequence continues at coordinate 13,354 of CAJQUW010003500.1, forward strand.
ACTCATCGTGTAGTTTCGAAATGGAATGACTTACCAGCTTTTTGTGTTGATGCTCGCACTATCAATTCTTTCAAACGAAGACTTGACTACTATATGAGTGTATCACTTTAACTTTGATTTTTGTGTACTTGGCTCCGCTCGGAGCTTATTTTGATCAATAAATCAATAATAAAA
>CAJQUW010003501.1:0-2500 GCA_907163375.1 Prostheceraeus crozeri
CTCCACCCCCCAGGTTTTCACAAATTTTGTCTATAAATCTGAAAAAATAGGATCAGATCGTCATCAAACTTCAGGTAAACATACTTAAGCATATTTTCTACCCATATACAAAATCTTCATAAAGATCAGAATACAAGTACTGTCTTTGTATGAAGGAGACGAATACGTGAAGTGTAGCGAAGTCTGTAGCTTGATCTGACTTCGTACTGTTCGACACCATTAAATTGATACAACGTGTGTGCATTGTTCTCTTCTCCCTCTTTCTTCGTCTACATCCACTGTTATTTGAGAATCTGCCCACGACCACTACTTTGCCACATCTATATTAAACCACGCGTATTAATAATAAAAGATGTTGTGGCCTGGTCCATCATCGCTCTCGAACGAGTTTGTCGGGATTTCGGGAAATGACTTTGTTGAACTCAACAGTGCTTCTCTGGCTCCGACGGTGAGGAATAAGAAGTCAAGATCAAGCTGTCGCATCGCTGCACTTCTAAGTTATCGCTCCTAATTTCAAAAAGTTACTTAATCCGATCTGCCTAAATTTTTGCATGTGGGTATAAAATAACCTCACATCAACTTACTTGTGCTTATAGTTTGGTGACGATTGATTCATTTTTACAATTTTAGACATTTTTTGAAACGTGGGGGGGGGGGGATAAAGTGGATTAAACCCATATGTACCATAGCAAAGAATAAGGACAATGCAGACTGGTTTATCATAGAGTATGCTGGTAATCGCAACTTTTCAAAGTAAGTTGATTTCTGGTTCTTGGCATTACACAAAATATTGTTACCTTCATAAACTGAATTTCCATTATCCATCAGAAAGGCAATATTTATCAAATAGAAACTCTTATATCCGAAAACTCGAAAAGTATCCTTGAAACATCTGCTGCAAACAGGTGAAAAATGGTTGAGAAATTACATTTTCTTCTACTTGGAATGAAATAAACACACTGCTCGAATGGCAATAGCTGAATGACCTTCTATGCGGGCTAGTTTAAAGAGCTAGACTTTAACAATAAGCAATTAGAATTGCTAATTCTAAAAAAAAATATTGCATACAAATATAGTACATGTATGCGCACCTGGAATCCCTTGTGTTTGAAGGTGTATGCGGGGGACTACAAAGCGCCAACCTGGCATTGAGATCGATTTAAGCCAGTTAATTGAATTCCTTGGCACTTTGGCTGCCACAGATTCCTGCGTTTTCGCCAGTGCCTAAACAGGTCTGTAAGGATTCATTAGTGTGGCTTGGATAGGGTCAAAGCCGTCTCTGTCACATCTAGAATGGGACTGAACAACAACGCTGATTGACTGCGTTCCAGGCAGTGCATCGGTCCCTCACTAGGACCTTGCACTTCAATTAATTAATCAAATGACTGGATAATTTTTTTATTAAAGAATGGGATGATTGAATACGTTGAATTGAAATTCAATCATTGATCATGGAAACTCATTGCAAATGAGAATTTATTGGCTTTGGTTTTGCTGTGATCCTCCGTGGCACAGTGTTTAAGTGCTTGGCCTTAGCAATCTTTTGGGTCCAGACAGGTCGAGCCCTGAAAGTGGTCATTGCAAGTCAACAGTAAGAGCATTCGGGCTAAAGGATCACAAACGCTCCAGATAAAAGTCTGACTATGTCCAGCACCGTCCCAAGTCCCCAGTATGGAGGAGTAGTGGACGCTAAACCATCATATTTGTGCGGCTAATTATAATGACCCAGTAACCCCGCTGTGAAGATATGCAGTTTTTACAGGAACCGTTTGGAGATAATGTAAACGAATTTGACTGATCATGATAGCCATAACAGAATAAGGAATAGTATACCAACAAATACTCCATGTCATGACAACTGGGAGAGGTAACATAGTTTGCGCGCGATTTGAGCGCGCGAATTCGATCAATAGCATTACTAAAAGCTAGCTTTATTATAATAAAATTATTTTCTGAAGCGTGATAAACAAACTGCCCCACAGAAAGAGCAAACCATCGTAATCAACAGAAACTGATCAGTATTAAAACTTAAAAGATGCAGATGAATCCATATTAATTATTCGAATTCAAAGAAATGACGCCTTGTGAATCTTTTAAATCACGGTCCGCTGAAAATTGATATAAAAACATGACTATATTATCCAAGAACCTCTCAATAAGATCCTCAACTTTTCCTTGAAGACTTTCAGGGACTATACCTTGTTGGTTAATATGAAATTTCATTGGGGGATCATCAACTTAATTTTCTCTTTAATTAAAATGCTCATTAGCAAATATTCATTCCTTTTGGATAAAACCATGCTTTGTTTCAAATGCTACGTGTAAAGAGGTTCACATGTGGGGGGTAGTATATAAACTTTGCCAACATTGAGGATTTTGAAAACTGCTCAGAATAATTTTTTGACCACAGACAGAACGCAATCTTCTCCGCTAAAAACTGAATATTTTCCAATAAAAATTTTCTTTTGTTTTTTTGTTTTTTTTTCTTTTTTAATTTGAA
>CAJQUW010003501.1:7500-22152 GCA_907163375.1 Prostheceraeus crozeri
TAACATCCATGAATGCACAAAGAAAAAATAATTGGTCCGAGTACTGAACCCCTTGCGGTAAACAATGCGATGAACCGGTAACGTGGAAGAAAAAGTATGCACGGAAGTGTATTGCATTCAAAAATTTTCAGAATTTTCTCAATTTCATCATGAAATATATTCCAATTGCTGGCCTACCGTATATGCTCTACTCAGCAATTTCCAATAACCAGACCCAGGGCCCACGCTCTTGGACAGTTTGCTTCAATAATTTAATAGCACATTTGTGAACGTTTCTTTTCTAAAGATGCTAGTTTCCAAATTATTCGTAATATTTATTTTAAACATCCATAGAATGCTATAAACTATTGCCTCCAATAATCTACAGTAATTTTTAGATTTTTGTGTTGTCTATTTAAAATTGGTGAAACTGTTCTACTTTCTTTATATTATCAAAAACGCAAATGCAATCATCTTTAACTACGCAAGATATGTAGATGATTGCATTTGCGTTTTTGATGATATAAAGAAAGCATATAAAGAAATATGATATAAAGAAAGTGTTTGGAATATATTTCATGATGAAATTGAGAAGAAAATTCTGAAAAAGTTTTGAATGCAATGGTTATAACTAACGAACTTTGTTTCCTAAAATTGTTTCGGAAGTGCATTCTGGTGACCGTCTTCTGAAGATAAGAACGTGCCATCTCAATACAGCTACACATAGACCAAGTGATGTGGATAAGACGAACAATGAGCACTTTGTGTCGGACGGAATCAACAAAAAAGTTCTGTTTACAAATTTCTTAGGTCTTGCCTACTATATTATATTTACTTTTGGTTTGTGATAGCGACATACCCAACCGCTCTCGTCTTCGCTTCAAGTCCAAGAATCTTCTCCGAATCCGAGGCGGTATTTTGCGTCTTGTAGACTTCATGAATGGAACAATCTGCAGACGAATTTCACGACAATAGGTTCTTTGCCTGCCCTCACAAAATGTGTTAGCAACTTTCTGAAGCATGAGTGCTTCTAGATTATATTGTCGTCTACCAGTGTCGACTTTCTTTTATCAATCTGTGAATTTTGATTATTTTTTGTTTTTTATTGTAAAAACTCTGAAGTTTTCTAGCGTTATATCTAATTTTAAAAAATTCGTTGTCAAAATCAAAATACCAATCTGAAACCATTCATAGCTCATCACAAGTGGCAGTATAGCTCGGTTGGCTAAGGCCACGCTTCGAAAAGGAGGTACAAAAGGTTCGAGTCTGCTAACTTCAGGAGGAACACTGTTCTCACAAATTGTTAACTCCAACCTGACGATAGTTGCGCATGCCTGCCCGTCTCCTAACTTAGTATGACTTCGCTTCATGCTTTGGGTTTGTTAGGAAATAGCAAAAAGTAGAATGACCATCATAATGGAATGATCATTCAATAAATTCGAACACTTATAGTCCGGCAGCCAGAACGAGTTTCTGCAGGGAACGAGGCCGAAAGTGAGACTTTCACAGAATGATGTACATCCTATGCCTACTACGAATTGGCCCGTCTGCCGAGTTTTAGTGAGTTCCTCTTCTTGTCAGACAGAATAAAAAAAACACATGTAAATCCAATGTGACGCAGATTGCAGGTTTTGGCTAAAATGAATTTTCTATGTTTTCTCTGATTAAACGAAAAGTACTAAGCCCAGAGTCATAATTTTTGGCATGGAATGTCTTCAGGTCATTTCCTTTCATCTACATGCACCACTGTCTATAAGGCTAAACAAATTCAGATTTGGCGAGCCTCTTAACCAAGTAATGCCCCGGGTAGCAGATATGCTACCACAACTTCAACGACACAAATCATGCATACCATTTCCAATTCTATCATAGTTGCTCATTGTAGCACTAGTGCAACCCATTGTCTATTCTTAAAATGAATTTCATCGATATCCGTCATATTTCAAAGTCGGGCGGCAAATTTGAATATTGTTCTCATCAGGTGCTGTTAACATGGTAAGTTCTTTCACGTCTTTCGCATAGAAATATATTTATATTTTCGACTAAATCATTATCATGGAATATTCAGGACTTGTACATTACTGTAGTGTCACATAACCGGTTAGATAACATGCCTAGTATAAATTATATCAAGTGGTGCATTTCTGCTACCACGAGAATTACCGTATGTAAATTATGTTGGTAGCTGATATGCTACCATTAATGACAAAAGTAAAATACTGAAAATACTGGATAAATTAAGACATAATATATCATTGCTACATGTTATAGGAATACCAGTTTATCTTTTTAGATGCTAAATTATGTCGAATTCAGCCGAATATACTACGATTAGGCCCTATGATCACTATATATATTTCACCATCGGTGATTAAGAAATGAGACGCTTCACTATTTCTAAGTGTATTCATTGGTTAATGCAGCGTACCGTATGTTAATAAAAGGATGATTATTCCTAAGCGTATACGAACAAACCAAAAATGTGCCGGTGGGGATTCGAACTCAAAACAGTTTTGGCGCTGTGCACGGTTACACATACAGCCTTTGACCACTGCGCTATCGCACACTTGCATATTGGGAAGACACGAGAAGATCTTATAACTATCAATGAAAACTGACTCAAGATGTGAATGAATTTGGTGTTAATTGCACTAAGATTAAATGTACTGGACTTATAACCCATTACTCCTCATAGCTTCTTACTTGAAATTATATATACATGTAGGCCTACATGTATGTAATACATTATCATTGTTTTGTAGGGTTTATCCAAAATAGTGTGATTGCTGTAGCAGTGTAGCCTATCTTTATTGATACTTTTAGAAACATGCTTAAGTATTTTTGATAATTATTTCAAGAATACCTTTCTGTCTTTCCAGAATGAACCTCGAAGAAGCAAATCTGATGCTATCGAAAAATTATGCAAGAATAGTTCGCGCACCAACAGACCTACATCTTCCTTTGAATACTTCTCTGTTGCTGATGGTCATGAGAGCGGAAATGACAGTGACGATGACATCAATGACTCTGTGATGGAAACTATAGAAACGTTCTCCTCAATATCGACGCGGAATCTGACGAAGACACCGACAGAATCGAAAGCGAATGTGCAAATGTAGTGACTTTGAGTGACGCTGGTGAAAGTGAAGACAAAGGTCGAGGATGGAGACGTAAGGAATTTGAAGTACAAGTTCAACCATTCCCTATTTTCGATGAAACGAGTGAGAATGATATGACTCCTTTATTATACTTCAAATCTTTTTTTTCAAACGAGATGTTTCAATGAGATAGCTGATGAAACTAATCGATACTATTTCAAAACAAGTCACCTAAAACACTCGATACTAACCCGAAAGAGATTGAAATCCTGTGGGCATTTTATTTAAAATGGGAGTCGTGCAAATCCTTCGGTCCGTGATTACTGGGCAAAAGAAACTTTGTATGAGCCTGTAGCTTCTCAAATGTCTAGAACTCGTTTTGAGACTCTTTGTAGATACTGCATTTTGTAGACAACACTGATGACGATTTAGACAAAAGTGACAAAGCATGGAAAATTCGCCCATTCATGGAGACTCTGAGACAAAATTGCTTAAAGATCAGGCCTAATCAAAATCAATGTATTGATGAAATATCAATTTCTTACCGAGGCCAAAAAGGACCAAGGCAATACAACCCAAAAAAACCTGCGAATGGCACTTTACGGTGTTTGCCAGGGCGGACCCTACCGGCATTATTCATGACTTTTATCTTTACACAGGTGCGACTGGAGAAAAGCCAAGTGCAGCTGGTGTAAGTGGTGATCACATCATTCGTTTGGTGAAAAACCTATCCGATGGAATTCCTTTCAAAATTTGTGCGGATAATTATTTTGTAGGATTACCCATGATACGATATTTACAAAGCAAAGGCTTTCATTTTACAGGAACATTTAGATACGGACGACTGCGGCCAAACTTCGTATCTGACAAGGAGTTGAAGGCAAAAGGAAGAGGTTCAGTGGATTATTGCGTTCAACAAGAAGACAACATAGTTGCAGTAAAATGGTTTGACAACCGTTTTGTTTTTATTGTCTCTACATACGTTGGTATAGAGCCAATGATGACCATTGAACGTTACGACAGAAGGAGAAAAAGTACGTCGAAGTCCAGTGTCCTCAAATAGTGAACGAATACAACAACAACATGGAGGCATCGATCTTAACGATAAAATGGTGTCGCTATACTCATATAGGTTTCGCAGTAATCGTTGGCCTTTATATATATGGCATCATCTAACGCACATTGCCTTGGTAAACTCATGGCTCTGTTACCGACGTGATTCGACACAAACAAGTGCAGGGCGTTATCTTTGAAAGAGTTTCAACTGCAGGTTGCAGAAAGTCTCTTGAAATTTAATAAACCAGTTGGGCGTCCAAGTTTTCTAAAATAACTGATGCCACCAGGAAAAAAGCGTCTTCTAGTATCAATCAAGTCTCCTGACATACAGTTTGATCTCTATGATCATTTTCCAGAATACATGGATAAACGCAGCAGATGTGCACAATGTTCGAGTCGCACAGTCTTTACCTTCGTTCGTTGTAGAAAATGTGAAGTGTATCTTTGTTTCACGAAGGGAAAGAATTGTTTTTACTTGTATCACCATAAATGAACATTTACCGATACATGACTGAATGCTCAAAAATATGTTTGTGATCAATAATCATTCAAAATCAAAAAAATTATTCAAATATGTTTGCGTTTTCATTCGGACGTTATAAAATATCGGAAGAGAGAAAGGGGAGAGTCGAGAGAGAGACAGAGAGAACATGCAAGATGAAAACATATGTAGAATTGATAGATGAAAGAAGAGAGATAAAAATTAATTGAAATATGTATCCTCATAAATTATCATTAAATACCCGTTGTAGCAGATATGCTACCAATCAGAAAAAGATCAATAATTGATCATTTTGAAAATGCGCGGTATATACTGAAATACTTGGTGATTAATAAGTTCATCGCCAGAAAAAATAATTTTTTGTTAACGGGAACATAAAACGGGCATTACTGGGTTAATGTCAGCAAATACCAACATTTTTAGCAACTTTATCCACATTCAACCACATTCTCATGTACATTGCCGATTAGATGCATGATGAAAGCACATGCCCATCATAGGAAATGACCTGCAGATACTCCATGCCAAAAATTATGACTCTAGACCTAGTACTTTTCGCTTAATCAGAGAAAACATAGAAAATTTTTCATTTTAGCCAAAACCTGCAATCTGCGTACCATTGGATTTACATGTGTTTTTCTTCGATCTTGTCCGACAATAAGGAGAACTCACTAAAACTCGGCAGATGTGACGATTCGTGGTAGGCATAGGGTGTACAAAATTCTGTGAAAGTCTCACTTTTGACCTCGTTCCCTGCAGAAACTCGCTCTGGCTGCCGGACTATTACACTATAAATTACGATTAGATGCATAATGATAAAATTCGATGACATTAAAATACTTTCATAAGAGACGGATCTTTCATTGCCTTTACGACTAAATTGGACGTGGAATTCATTCAAGAGCGTCTCAGATTCCTTTGCTTTTAGATGCTATACCCAACATATGTTTGGATAGATCATAACTGCTGGCAGCTCTGCTTTGATGTAATAAGAAATCTGAATTAAAAGTAATTTGTTGATAAAAAAAGGAAGCTGAATCTTCAACACATAGAATCCGCATTTTGCGAAGCAGAAATGTTTAATGCCGACTCCCGATCGGAGGGGGCGTCGCGCTTTCTGGGGCCTCGCGCATTGCTGCTATGTTTCTGTTTATATGTTACTGATCCCCGTTAATCATGCTGCTAAACATATTGATGTTGTAAAGTCAGCCAAACTTTATTTGCAGTTTCACAACAAAAACACCTATTTCGTCGTCGGAAATGATAATCACATCGTCATCAGAAAGCCTTGGGACAAGTGCGTTTATGTGCTCTTTTCTTCTTCATCAATGCGATGGGGTATCTATCGTTCTGAAAAACCGCTGTATTACGCGATGGGAGCCAAATGCGAATTTTCTCAAGCAATTCACGTGTTAACTGAAAAAAAGATGCGATTTGCCTATGACTATAGTAACAACTTCTACAAATAGATTCATATTTATGTATTTATGGATAGCAGTATCTATTTTTAGCAGTCCTTGCAACTCAATACTACCCGAGTATGCAACAGGAGCATAGCAACATATGCTGATGCCCATAGAAGTAGATAATAGTACACTAGAATGGAAGTTTGATATCTTGCCTATATACAATGATGGCACACGGAAAATCTATGGTTTGTAGATCAGATTCGATCTAAAACATTGTATCATAGTGAAATTATTTGCCAAGTTGGTTGTAAAGTTGTTGACAGTAAATCACAGGATCTTCATGAAGAGAATTTTAGTGAGATGGTGATATTGTATCATGTGAAATAGCCTACTATTCCATGGATTAATATACTGTGTCTGTTTGTGCCAGTCGTTCACAAATATTATACAATTTTTCAACACTGGAATGCGAATTAAAATTTGGTTCACAGTCATATCTGAAAGTGGTCGGTGTACTGGTTGTAAGAACATCTCAAGAATTCACAGATAAAATTTCTAATTATTGGATGATTTCTTGGTCAAGCGGTTAAGAAACCTAGTGCTCTTCTGGAATAAGCACACTGAAAGCTTCTTTACCGACAATCATTTCTCAGATAAATAGAATGTCGCTGGAATTCTTCAACTAATCATTGAATGACTTACGTGAAATAAATTTGATGATATTTTGGCAGCTGATATTCGAAAGCATGCAAAGATTTTGAAAACTGTTCAAATGTAAAGAACAGGGGAACCCTTCTAAGTAAAATGAATACCCGAAGGTTTATTGGCCTCTGATTATACAGCAGGACTAATGCATGTTCTGTAAATCTACATTACAAGTTGCACATGTGTCTGATTATACTCTTGATAGATTATAGGGGCGATATTTCAAAATGATGAACGCACAGAGCGTTTTAAAGGATTTCCCTTCTTTGTCATCCTGTCGTCGCAGAAGTCTGTAAATTCATTATTCCTTCCATTACATGAATCTTTGACAAGGGGCAAACAATCCACATCCAAAATTGGCTTGATAAATATAAATGCCAATCAGAAAAACTTGGAAAACCAACTCGTACAATTTACATTTTGCCCCAATTAAGTTCCCTTGGGCATGTGCCATAATTTTCATGCAATTTCCATTTCTAGGACTTTCTATGGTATTGTCAATTTCTATGCTGATGCCAATTATAACGCTAAGTCTAGTATCCAGCTTACGTTATTCGCACATGAAGCAGATATAATTGAAAAAGGCAGTCAAAATTTTATGGTGAGGTGGGGCCTTGCACAACATAAAACCGGCACTGTCTATACTTCCACGACATTCACAATACATATTTCAGGTACATGTTAGAGAATCTCTTGCTTTCATGGGCGACTTTGATAAAATAAAAAATGCTGTGTCAACCATTTTTGTATATATCTAGACTGTGTGAATTTTGAAGCATTTAAGATCTCAGTTGTAGAAGCACAATCAAGATTCGAAGTAAATCCAAATAGTCTGTACTTAATCAAATGGCCTAAATATCATTCCCACTCTCTTGCCCACTGAAAGTAAAATTAAAGATTTTGCAGCACTGTGTTTAGCGATGGCCAAGCAAATTACGAATACATATATCTGGACCTGACATGTGAACTGTTCCTATCTAATGTTCAAGCATTGATTATCAATGATAATGGTTGAATCATGTCATTTTTACATGCACTGAACAAAGAAAGCATTCGAAAATACTCTCGAACCATTTATCATAAGTGACTTCAGTTATGTGTCGGTCTGTTAAGACAGTATTTGTTACAAATATACATTTTTCATATTTGTGTTACTTTGATACAGAAACATTCATGGATAACAGTCGCAAGAGGCAACCAAGGAGGAGACAACGTGGAGCAGAAGTATAACAGCCTTCCTGATCGAACATCTCCAGCGTTTAAGAAAGAGTTGCATCACTCCAATTTATTGGTTAGTATGGTATTGATACCTACCATATGGATGAGATCGCTATCCACTAAGTTATGCTTTGATCGCACATTATTTTGCTATTACTTTCAAATGGAAACTCTCTTGTCAACTTATCATACATTCAGTGACATCCAGCCGTCAACATACTCAGCTAAATTTCGAGTAGACAAGTTAATTGTGGAATAGAAACGACATCAATTTTGACAAATGATTTTCTCTTAAATGTAAAATGGTCTCATGTTTCCGATTTTAAGTAGAAAGGAAAGGATGATCTATCTTAATTATCTATCATACCAGTTCTACTATTATTAATAAGAACATGCACACAGCTTGCATAGTGAATAACCGAAATCAATCAATATTAAAAGGCGACGATTTCACCAAGAGTGTAGCGTAAAAGCAATGACATATTCACTCGAAAATTCGACCGAGTGTTTAATCGAACTTTTTGTTCTACATGGGCGAATATTCGTCGCTGGGTGATCATTAGATTTGTTCATGCACGTTGTACTTTTAGCTGCATGAATTTCCTCACTCTATATTGTTAATATACGATACGTGTACGATTGCCGTTTTACTAATTCCAAATCTTATTCCAAATCAAAGCTTAATGTTTATTGTAGACGCATACATAACAAATTGCGATCATCACTCAAATAAAGCAATAAATCCTAAAATATTAAAATGCGGCGTGAATTTTCTGCTTATAGTTATTAACTTAACGGACGTCTATTGATCGTGAGCAGAGTAGTATCTTACAATTGATAGAAGAAATGTCTCCCCCAACAGTATAATGAGCCATAGAATCAAAAGTATTCATCATCAGACTTGGAATTTAGTCCTTTAGTTTGATTCATCTGAATCGCACCATGAAGAACCACTTAAGCTGAGACCCCAATAACCAATAGATTTGTTCCTTTGGTGCTTTGTTTAAGTACCCTGGTGGGCAGTTATTTGGGACTGGGAGATCGCTCGAGGAAATTTTGGAAGTTTGGAATTAGTGAAAATGATGAATTGAAAAATCGCATTGAACTACTAGGTGAATCAGAACAATCTCATTAATCAAGAAACAACTTCATGAAATTCATTAAAATACCCATCGTATCATCCATTTCAATGACCTCATCGTCCCAGCTTACATAGTAGAAGCTTTTTCAATTCAATGTGTTCAAATATCAAAAAATGTTTTGATGGCGATTTCATAAAGCATCAACTAATGAAACTTGTTGAAAGTTAAAGCGAGAAGGAATGCGTTAATGGTTGCAACAAACACATCAAAAAGACAGAGACATAGAAAAATGAGTGTAAATGACCGGAAACGCAAATCAGAAGGAAGAAATATTTGACTGAATTCTAAAAATCTCGTCCATGATTGCCAAATGGGAAACAAATCAACAAGGATACGTAAATTCTAACGCGATGCAGATGTGAAAAAAAGAATTGTCTTGTGACTTTGAAAAGATAATTGTGAAATACTAAAATGTCAATAATTTGACCTATTTTTGAAATTACTAGCTTTTCATTTACGCTTTTTCTATGGTCCATAATTACTTTCAATTTAAGCAGCATTCTCTAAAATTGATGATGATTGATTTATACTTGATTTGAACGTGTACTTACCCAGCATTACATGCTTTGACCTGCTCCCAAATCTAAATAATCATGTCATGGTTTACTGCTGTCAAAATAATTGTGATGATAAATGAATAAGATAAATCATGCACATTAAGTATAAGAGGACAATGTGACTAAACATTCATATATCCTAGCGGAATTTGCAACTGCTGCGCAATTAGCCTATTAGAATAATTCAAAATATCTAACTTACATCGGGTGAAAATGCATGCTTAAACAAAGAGTTGAGTCAATGCTTTAGAGATGAGAGCGGCTGATGATTCCTGATGTCGGATTAAATGCGGTTATTCAGGTATGATCTCATGTTTCATCTGAGACATTTGATTATTCTATTTGCACCAGGGATTCGGAGTCGGAGTCGGAGCCGGAGTCCTATCGAATGATAGGACTCTGGACTCCGGCCTATAACTAGACCCGAAATATAATACAAACGAATTATTTCTCGTTTATTCTCGTGCATAGCTGTCACCATAGAAATTGACAACAATAAACCTCTAGAATGGAAATTCAGCTACATGCAATGCACAATAACGGCACATAAATCGCACGCATTTTCACTTAGATGCACCTGCCAACGTCTGTATCATTGGGTTAGAATCAGTCACATGAGTAAATCGAAGCTTTTAATTGGTGGTTCATGCCCCAACTTAGTTCCCCCGAATTTGCCGCGGCCTTGAGTCAATTTCCATTCTAGCGAACTTCAGATAAACAGTTTAATTCTATGCCTGTCACTGTCTTGATGTCAACTTTCTCCATCAAACAAAAGTACAGAGACTGCAGTACATGCAAAGCTTGTAATAGTTGAGGGAATGAACCGTGATAGTGAAAAAAGGATTGTCTTTTCACTCGGTGATTTAGTAGAGAAGACAAGCCTTCTTAGCCTCGATCACACTTACGCACCAAAGGTCACATCAGAGACAAAAATGAAATTCTAGCTTGTTTGAGAACGTTGCCTCTTACCCTCACGCTAATCGTGATCGTGTGTGATTTCTCCTCCAAAGCACATTAAAATCGAAAATGTACTCATATTTTTGGAGAAGTATGGGGATTTTCCTGCCTGGTAGAGGCTGGAGAAAACCCATGTGAAGCACACATCAACAAAATGGGAGGAGCAGAGTCGTAAGCATCCAACTAAAAGCGACATTTGATAAACTTTCATCGAAAATGGTTGATAATTGATACAGCAATAATCACTAAATACAGGTTCAGGTAAGCATCTAATGATCTATGATGTAGGTTGACAGTTTTTTCAAAAAAAACTAGGCTTTATATACTTGCCACGCGGAGTCGGAGTCCTATCAACCCCCAGAGTCGGAGTCCTATCAAAAAAATGACTCCGCATCCCTGATTTGCACTAGCTATGTGCGATCTATCTCCTTCGTGACTGATATCTCTTCATACGGTACATAACACTAGAATTTGCACTGTTCTATTCGATGTGAAGAATGGCACTGAACATGTGAAGAGCTGCGACTGCATATAGTATTTTAATAGCTTTCAAATAGATTATTTTTAGTAGTTTTAAGTTAGATGGTCATTAAATAGTTTAAATATTTGTAAAATACATTACTCCTGTTGAAAGAAAACTTCTACAGGCACAATGTATCTCTATTTAAAATCACTGGATGTCCGTAATTGTCCTGCTTGATCATGTGTAAAACAGATTTATATTGTGTCCGAAGAAGTTTTTCCAATTATACAGACTGTCCCAAAAGTTACTACCACTTATATAAAAAGATAAACTTAATTTATTAATCAATATTAATCAATATTAATCAATATTAATCAATATTAATCAATATTAATCAATATTAATCAATATTTTTATACTAGTTTAATTGTCGTGAATGCGGATAAGAAAAAAGATATGTTCATCTTAATCAACTATGCTTCCTTTATTGATCAAAAGGTTCAACTTGATAACCGTCATGCTCGATGCACAAGTGCATCCTCCTGAACGATCGCCCGTGAATTCTTTCCAAGACTCGTCTGTCGTCGAAAGCTTTGAACTCTTCTGCGACTACCTGTTTGAGGTCTGCAACAGTTTCCGGGCGTTTCATTATGATCTTCGGCTTCAGCAAACCCCATAATGCATTGTCGCATGAGCTGAGATCAGGGGAACGAGGAGGCCAATTCGTCGGTCCATATTTACCAACCCACCGATTCTGGAAAGCGCTGGTTTAGGAAGTTGCATCGAGGTGAATAAGGGCTGTATGAGCGAGCCGGTGCCCCATCCTGCTGGAAGTGGGCTGAATTAGCAATTCCTCTTACTTGCAAGTTCTGGCAACATTTCATATTCTAAGCTAATAATGTACGCTTACGGCTGTAACACCGCCTTTCAGAAAAATGGACCGATTAAATGACGGCACCTTTACGATTCGTTACATAGCTGCAAAAATATCATCCACTTTGAGGTGGGTGTTGGCTGACTTGATCAATGAAGAATGGATTCCGTTTGCATCCAAAAAAATGATCTGCTTTGAACTAGGATGTCCTTCTGCATAGATTGCGCATAATCCTCAATCCGAAAAAAAACAGTTTTATCTCGCCGCAAAAAAAAAAAAAAAAACTCGTTGTCATACTTTTGAAGTAATGTTTCGACAAGCTTCAAACACGAAACTCCACGATCTGCTTCAGATAAAAACTGTACCTTTACTGGCCTGTAAGGATGGAGTTTCATGTCATTCTTCATGACTCTATGAAGGGTTGACTTTGCCATGCCGATCTCATCAGATCTGCGACGCACTGACAACTTGGGATCGTTTTCAAGAGATTCTTTCACATTCTCAACTTCTTCTCCTCGCTCATTTGGTCTTCCATCTCTCTTCCTGTCCAAGATTGAACCAATGGAAAATAATTTGTCAGCCCATGCTGTGATAACTCTTGTATGGAGATTTTCAATGACGCAAGTCGGACAATTTGACGCAGAAAACCATTTTTACCAACTGAATTCGTCACTTCAGATACGTGACGTGACGCAAGTCGGTCTTTATGACGCAAATGGTATATTAGACGCAATAAGTATATTTGACTCAAGCTGAAGTAAATGAAAATTGAAGTCAGACTTTTTGACTGTGTTTTATAAGCTCACTGCTATATAGCCGTTTTTCATTTGAAGCAAAATATAAATTTATAGTAGAAATGTATTATAGTATGAAATTATTTTCTTGTCCATTCCTGCAAATGCGAATATACATGTACCTATTTGACACTATGCATATAAGGCTTATATTCGTAGCAGTAGGATGTTGAACAATCTTTTAATGTTTTGCCATTACAAATTCCAATGAACAGACAGGCGAAACATGCCCATACACGCTTTCCAAAAGTTATATGTAATTGAAGCAACTGCAAAAACGTGAATTGTGGTAAACGCCATTAAAGAAATGACACTATTTTATAGCATGCAGCTACTTTGCTTTAGTGGGGCTGGAAATGGACTTCCAATTAGGATAATTGTTGAATTTTGTTTTCATTGGCATTGAAATGATAGGTGGATGGGCAACAGCTGTTACAAAGTGATCCTGTAGAGAAAATGTCGAATATAAAAAGCACCTAATTGACAGAGTGTCCTTAGCTTTGTTAAAAGTATTGGCCTTAATATTCAATTCATAGCACTATTTGTTATTGCAGATAGAATCTATGTTTTCGTAGTGAGTAGTTCGGATTTCATACTTTTTGCCACGGTATTACTGTTATTGCGATCAATTCATCATCTCAATCTAAAGGGTCATTTTCACAGTTTCTGCTTGAGTGCTCATGTGGGCTCCTAGGACTGCAGGTTTGTCAATTTTTCATGATTTGTATTGATCTCAGCGTAGAGTTTTTGTTGTCTATGGGAAATGTTAATTGTGCAAATTTCACAAGTGTGACGTGGCAAAATTCTTTCCCTGCGGAAGCGTTTTTTCAAGGTGACAAATACGTGGATATTGGATTCGCGCACGAGTCGACACTGAGAATTAGGCTAGCTTTAAATGGTCAACACTTGTGGACACAGAAAATTTAAGAAATCGTATGAGACTTGGGGTTTTACTACCCTGTTTGTTTATTTTCTACACCAAGAAACTATACAAATATTTTTTTATTTTGTAGACCATTGAATATTGATACTTTGAGAACTTCTGCCAAATTATGGTTACATTATTGTGTAAGGTGACCATTTGATCAAGATGAATAATTCTAGGATTTGTATGGCAACTTGCCCTGAGCATGTTGACGCAGTTTCCATTTTCTGTTTTTGCTGCATTTGTGCAAAATTTCTGCATGTCGCTAAGTGACGACTAAAAATTGCTAAGAGTTATTTGCCAAATCTGTCTAGTGCTCTATCATCAGTGTCTAACATATATTGGAAAAAATTAATTTCTCGATTTAATATGATGCATTTATGCAAGACAGGCGGTCACCCTACTATATAGTCATGGAATTCGGCACCTTGAAATTTACCCACTTCAATTAGATTATGGTACCCTATTTATTGACTACGGTATCTTGAATAATAAATTCTAAGGGGACCTCGTTAACCAGTCCCTCTGATTCTACCAGGCCATATTTGCATGCAAGCCTAAACTATATGAAGAGGTATAGACGTTCTGTAACTTACTCTGTGATGGTTGATCGCGATTATGAATGCATGATTCTCCCTTCCAACTTATTATGCAATCGTGGGTCAAATATTCAATATGCGTCAAAACGTCTGACTTGCGTCTAATAGTGCAACGTGTCAGAATACCGCCGTGAGTCAAAAAGTATGACTTGCGTCATTAAGAACGAAAATCTGGAGTCTCCGAAACCGAAACCGGCGGAAATTATTGAAAGCATGTATTGAGTACATCTCAGCAAAATTCACCTGTACACCAAATTTGGTGAGATGCGAGCGTGCGGAACAAAGTCCATTTACGTCAAAAAGTCTGACTGCGTCAAAATGTCCAACTTGGCGTCATTTTGTCTGACTGGCGTCATCTACTGACTATATGGGGT
>CAJQUW010003502.1:0-84854 GCA_907163375.1 Prostheceraeus crozeri
CTAAAGAAGAGAGCAATGCTAAAATGAACATTCGATTTCATGTATGTACATGTACATGTTTTGATGGAATCAGGGAGAATCGAACGGATTCTGAAATTGCGTCCGGATAATCGAAATCCGGATAATCGGTATCCGGATAATCGAAGATGCACTGTATCGCGTCTTCGATTCATTTAACTGCAAATAATTTGCTTTTGCCCATGATCTAATAGTATAAATTCAGCAGTAATTGCTCCAGTAGAGTTCAAAACATCACCTTTTCTAATAGGACATATTTCTGAAACATCATCAGCATACATTGTCATCATAGTCTCACGAGATGCTGGTACAATATCGCGGCAGGAAATTACAAACAGTAGGGGACCCTACAGTGATCCCTGAGCGGTGCCACTAGTGACAGGCAAGACATTGCTCAAAATGTTACCGATGCGAACACGCGACAACGATTATCAAGATAAGAACAGATCCACTTGATAAAACCAATTGGATGATCGCCACGTAACAATTTCTTCCCAGGAATACTATGACTTATGGAGTCAAATGTCTTTAGAAAAATCATAATTGATTAGCATACAACCTCCAATAACCATTTCCAAAGATGCCTGAATTTAAATTGTTTGGCTTTGTGGCATCTACAGACTGAAACTGTCAAAATACACTTGGACACCCGATCGCCCGAACTTTCACGAGCAGGCTCATGTTGTCAATGATCGATAGATATCTCCATTTGGCGACAAAGAGAGCAGTTGATTCATCATAGATCTTGAACTGTTTATATTGAATGACTATACAATCAAAAGCCAAATCAAAGATCCGAAAGGGACGTCATAGATGTGATATCCTCCATGAGTGAGGGATGGTATCAACAGTTTGAGGAGAGAGCACACGGCAATCATTGTTGACAGAAGAATATAAAGAAATCGTTTTTAATAGATGAATTTCACCGACACCCAACCGACACGAATTCATCACGAAATATCAGTGGATTCCATGTGTCCGAAATGCATTATCAGTTAAATATTCATCTTCATTGAACTTCATTAAAGAAAATATCAGTGATGAAATGCATTTGAGCTCTCTACAGCTTAGTAAGAACACCAGTCCAATCGAAATTCTCACCATTATAAACTTGTACATGTAACAGAACGGTACTGGTAAACCTTGGGGGGAATTTATGTGAATAATTAACAAACTTATCTGCAGCAAAAGTTGATTTAGAGATCGCTTACTTCACCAGCAGATTTGCCTTGAATAAGCACAGCAACAATTTGAGTCGTAGGCCTGAGTCCCGAGCAAACGTATGTCCGCAAGCTATCAATCGCTCTGGTTTGCTTTGCTCGCAGTGTGGCAGTCTGCAACTGCTGCAATGATGACTTCATATTTGCTGCAAAACGCTTTGGAAGCGCTTGGAAAAGCTCGTAGTGTGGCTGAGACCATCATAGATACCTGTCATCTTCAGTGGCAGAGTCCGTCTGATCTATCTCTGTGCATTTATCGTGTGGCATCACCTGAAATAATTGGATAAGTGTGGATGACATTTCAAGAGGAGCACAAAAACAAAAGAACTTCATCCGTTCGAGCCAAGTAGCTCTGTAGTGAAATCATATCTCCGCAGCACACATCAGCTGCCATGGTAACTCAATCTATAAATATTTCATAACACTTGTAGAAGCACCAGAATTCAAGATTAATGGCAGAAATTCGATGTTCAACAAGAATCAGGCAGAGATCTATAGTTCATAATCACATCACTGAAATCAATCGCATCATAACTTCGTGAACCCATTAAAATCACCAAATATCTATTTATTCGTTGCTTTGATGTCTGCTACCATGCGCCACAATATATCTTCATATTTTCATTCGGGGACGAACAGACAACTCAGACAGAAAGAAGAATTGAAAATGTCTTGCAGCCGTTAGAATGATCGCATAAACAATTTATAGTTTATTGATAAATTGACACTAAAAGCAAACCGTATTCACTTATCAAGTAACAAAATCAGTTCCGATAAGATGATATGAGAATAACAAGTTTTCGTATCAGGTGAAGGCGGTAAATCAGCATTAGAATAATCCATGTACAAGTGAAGTTGTGATGATAATACGTTTTCCTCAGAAGATTCAACCGAGGAAATTAGAAAACCTATTTACAGTGCAAGATTAAAGCTAATTAGAAGATGAACAGTATTCAAAAAACGTTTACCTTCCGTTTTTCTGTTAACAGCAGCAAACTTTAAAGGGTTCCAATCACGCGTATAATCTTAAAAGGTGTGTACTGTGTACAGAGGGAATCACACAGCATGCTTGGAGTTGAAATATGTCTGGAATTATCAACTGATTGGGAACATGATGGAACAGTCAATGTTTTCAAGACCCAAAATTTGATTAAAATTTTAACTACCTTGAATATTCAGTTTCAGCTGCATGTCCCAGGAAGACTTGCATCTCCCTGAATTTCTTCTGCAAAGTCAGCACACAAAATTGACTGAAACTTGCAAAAAATAATTTGAAAGATTTTGAATTGTGAGGTTTCAATGTGCGTTTAAAATACAAAGTTTTGACAATTCTGCATAGATTCTAGGTAGAAATTTTCAATAAAAATCTTTCTCTGAAATATGCAAACCGAATCGACTTTCTTACTTGGATAATCAGAAACCGCGCATTTGAAGCACATCTTCAAGTGATCTCTGGCATCTCTGTATCTATTATGTGTCAAGTATGGAAAAGTTTGGCTAAATTATCAAAATGTGTTGCTGTTGCATCTTGACAATGTGTTGAAACTAAAAAATTACAAAATACAAGGACTTAAATATGCCCTTTGCAAAGCAACCAAAATTCATTATCTTAGTGTCTGATTTAGCTGAAACTCTCATCCATTATTAATTGTTAATTGAATTTGCTTTCATTAAACCATCAAGTCCATGAAAAACTTCATTCACATGGATGAGTGTGGAGTCTTTTTAGAATTCTATGCACTTAGCTGCTGAGAATTTGTATTTTTTTGCTCGAGAAGGCTGTACTTAAGGTGACATTTAAACTGTGCATTTGGTCTTCAATTCAGATAATTATAGGTCTATCGTGCAAAAAGCTGCTTGAAGTTAACTGCATATTGAGATGAAGATTTTTTTGAATCTCTGCGGAATTCGCACATATCTCCGTTAATTCAGTCTGACCTGACACTTTAATTCATTAAGGTGTTAATTATTTAGCAACTGTTCCCTTGAAAATCAAAGAATGTTAAAGATCCACTGTGAGTTAGTTGAGTGTGACGCTACGAAGGTCAATAGCTGTTCCCTCCTGCCTCACCAGGTGTCTGTATAGCTTTGATCGGATCAAGTGAAGGCAACTGAAGAGTGATTACCTTCTCTCAGGGGTTCGGCCCTCTTCGTCACGCTTGAACGGTGAAGCGGCGACGTCTGGACGTAGCGAGTGTGAGAAATATCAAATTGCCGAAATCACTAGGCCTTGTAATCCGTATAAAGATGTCAAGTTGGATTCTAGTCAAGGTATTAGATGAACATCTGTGAACGCATGTCACTCAATGAAGTGAAGGGCTAATTCAGGTTATTACTGATTTATGAATATATCTGTACGGATTTTACGGCTCATCGACGGTTTGAAACTCCTATTCCTGAATATTTGTGTCTGAAGAACATTTCGTTCCCTGAATTGAATTTGAAAGCATCCCCTAAATCATCACACAGAAATCGACTGAACCCCGCTGACAGGTGGTTTATTAGACAAAGTGATTCCCGCTGTAGTGCAGGTGTGCATGTCAAGGAGTACAACAGCGTAATGAAGTCCTCGAAATCAGCATTGGAGGCATACAATCAAAGATCCAATGGTGGCAAACATATGTGTGTGTCCGAATGGTACTCGCTTCATGTGCACTAACTTGAAACAGTTAATACAGCAATTCCCAGGTAGCTGTAAGACCACATAATTAGCCAGGTCGTCCCTTCTTCTATTTGACTAGAAAGTAAGCATTGGAACATGTAACGCTAATGAAATGGCACAATCTGCTGACATAATACCATAGCAATCGAACAATGAGCAGCCAGTTCGAACATAAAACACGCCAAATTGTGTGAAGTATTTCGTTGACTCCTTCATCGAACAAGAACTCTTCCCGTTCAGTACCCCGTTCGAAAAGGTCCAAACTAGCTGATGATGCCCGAACGCTTGAGTAAGCTGATGGACTATATGAGCTCATTTGATGAAGTATCAGCTCTTGCAGGTCGAAGCAATCCGTTAATAGCATTCATTCAATGGCTATGATCGAATGTTTTCATATAATTCAAAAATTATATAGGCTGCACATCGAGACATTTATCCGAAAGGGTTGATGAGCACAGACGGCCATAGTTATCTATTGGAAAGAATCGACAAGAACATCATAGGGATAATAGCATCAATCTGTCACAATTTAAGATCTTAAGGCGATGCTACAGCAAATACGATCTCCTGCTGCACGAAATAATAATAATAATAAAAAAAAGCCTTCAATCAATGGACAGAGTGACTCAGTGAGACAGAGACTTCTTGAGTACTTTTATTCATTCGTCTCATTTTCTTTAGTCTACAGGTCGCAATTTCTATTTGCCGTGCTTATTAAGTCTTAAGATATTTACTGATTTTCTTTACCGTAGTATTTGTTCATTTAGGATTGTTAGCCTACTATCGTTTTTACGTTTTGTAATTTGAATCTGATGCAGGAATTGGAAAGTAAATAGATCTGACGATGGCCACTTCAGATGGTCGAAATATTAAGTTTGTCTTCTCATTTATGTATAGTTATAGCAAGCTTTTGAGATCTGCACTGCTTTTTATTGACTAGCTATGGCGTGATAGAAACCGAGCCGTAGGCGAGTATATACCATAGCTAGTCAATAAAAGCAGTATATACCTCAAAAGCCAGCTATAACGATATTATCAACCGACACCAGACAACAAAGTAGCTTGTATTGAATAATTTGATATCACTATCTGCATCAGTTGATATCCGTTTGTGTTAGTGATATCAATTTTGATAATCGATGGAGAAAGCTGATAATGCCATAGAATTGACGGATATCTATGGAATCAATCAATATAACATTAACATGGATTTTTGAGGGCAACAATGCTATGAATACACATGTAGATATACGCTGATTCAGGTTTTAAAAATGTCTATCACATGCATAGATACAGATATCATCATTACGGGATACATTGTCAGCAGGCAGCAATGGCATTACCCGGCCGTCATTTTTCAATACTTATAACATAGAAGTTACTGCTAAGATCATAGACTTCTAAATTGTAGAAGAATGTTTTGATACAGGAAGTCTATGGATATATGTAGATGTATATAAGTATATAATATAGCTCAATTACGCACAATATTATTTGAACAACTTCCGCAGTGATATTGCAAATTGTCAGATTAAAGATTTCAGTAGAACACTTCCCCAGGAGGTTGATAATATCAGAAATTAATCATTTGCATTTACCCGATGGCTACAATTAATTAATTGCAATAATTAGTGGCAAGAATCAATTAATTGCAATTTATTTCCGATAATCGTGAATTGAATCGCTAATTGACTCCTAGTGGAGTAGGAACGCGTGAAGAAGTTGATGATTTGTTGCAGTAAATTAGTTCCACCCGCCGTCTCCGCTTGTTTATAAGGACGTTGAATCATCATGTATCTGAGATGTATGTCGCTTAACAAACTGAGATAATATTTGGCAAGAAGGCTTCCTCCTTGTCAGGTAATCTTCTTCTCCTTGAAACGTATGTCTGTCTTAATCCCGTTGAAGGATCGGATTTCTGCAATCATGACCTTCATATTCGACATTTGATCTTCTTTCCAATGACGCAATTAAGACTGGGAGAGTCAGTCATGCTCATCCCCTCTCTCACGTTGTTCTGAAGTCGGCGATAACTCAATGACTGATAGAATACGTCAAAATCGTGATGTGTTCGGATCACGCGAAGTACTGATCATGTCAGAAAATGATGATTAGTTTTCACCAATGCGTGACAAACTCGAAAGATACTTGAGCGTCGACCTTCTGCAGACCGTGTCAGTCATTGCAAGATATCGAATCGACGAAGCAGGGAACCCATAGAGGTCGAAGATCTAATCGTAACAAACTATTGAAAGGAATGGAAGTACAAGATTTTAAGTGACTGGGAAACAACATTCAATACATAGGGCCATCTTATAGGGCCAAATAGGATGAACCGAAAATTTGGTCTACATGTTTTGGTTCGTGAATTTCATAAATGTACGGCAAAACCTTAGGTTAGAACTGATGAATTTCATATCATGTGCATAATCTCTATCTAGGTGTTCTCAATCATAAGTTTTTGGTTAATAAATGACTCCTAATAACGACTTATTTATAAATAACGACTTCCTTGATTCTTTTTGATCTGTGAACAGTAATCCGTTAGCAGTGATCAGTGAAAAACCTATTCAGTCTTCAAAATTCTTGATTCTTTTGATTAATTGCCATGAATAACCACAAATCGTAAACCATGAAAATCTCGTAATCGATGGCATTGATTCTAATCACTGAATTAACTAGGAGACTCAAGCTGGACACTTGTACAATGTAAATGAAATAATTAAATATTGAGTGTACATCTTCAGTTAAAAATGAAAGCAGACCTGAATAGCTGCCATTTCATTCAATACCGGGAATTTTCAACCTTCCTACAGCCTACTTCACATCTCACAAAGTCGACACAACTACTTATTTGAAATTGGGAGCTTTTAGATATACGTGAGCTAGACTTGCTGATGATTCCTCATATTGGATGGAATTGCAGCTATTTAGGCATGTTCCCATTTTTCGAATGAAATTGCATTTGAATATTTAATTACTTTATACATTATAATCCCGTTATAACGTACATGGAATGTTACGTACATTCGGTTACAACCACAGATTTAGACAGGTCATCTCTTCTTCTGTTTGAATAGATATGAAACATTGGAACATGTATTATTAATGAAATGGCACAATCTGCTGACATAATACCATAGCAATCGAACAATGAGCAGCCAGTTTAATATAAAAAACGCACAATTGTCTGAAGTTTCAGTGACTGCTATCAACCCGATCACACAGCAAAGAGACACAGACGATGTCAAGTTCTACAGAGAAGTTTGTGAACGTTTTTTCGTGCGCCTGCTAACTTTTTTTAATAATGATCGGACTGACCAACATCATCGAGAAAACTTTTGCGCAATGATCTGAATTCTTTGAATCTGAAGGAATCGTGGCGATTGGAGCATTTTGAAGGAATTCAGAGCAATCCGCAAGCGACGCACGACTATTTTTCCTATCTCTGTAAGGTATTAAAAATTTCTTTTTGCCCATTTATTAAGTTCCTGCATGTGCCATCTGTTTGAATCAGTTTGCACTTCTAGCAAAGTGATAAGCTTAAACAATCTAATTCTGTGGTTACAACATTTCCAACAAAATGTTCTATCTTATTGATATAAGAGCATTTTAGCTAATGCGTACACGGTATCATGTGCAATTGGAAAGAACGGACGAAAATTTCACTCCCTTGAAAATGTAACGTACAAATAATTTTAATACTCCGCCTGACAGAAGTAGATTTTGTCAATGAATCTTAGAAGTATTTGCAACTAATGAAATTCTAGCACTGAAAAGGTTAAGTTTATTGAGAGAATTGTCATATTGAAAAATTGTCGCACAAACAACGTCTGTCCCTCACATTCGAACTCCGAGAGTCAAGAAAGTCCTATCCTCAAGCGGAATTGACAATGCATTGCGAACAAAATTAAACAAGTTACGGTCTCAGCGTGAAATTGCAAAACCTACCGGTACTACTTCAACGGCAAAGCTTGGGAAATGCTGGAAGCCACGAAGATTTAAGGAGACAATGATAAAATGGCTCCCTCAAACAAAAGATTGCCAGGAAGCACAAGATTCCGACTGAATGTGAATCCTGTGATATCTTCAACACAGATGATGAGACCGTGCTATTCTTTCAGTTAATCCAAATAACGAGCAATTTACACAGGGTGATTCAGAAGTAGTCTACTGGTTTCAACTAGCTGTAATTTCTTTAGTACTGCAGATATCAACTCGAAATTTGTTGTGCTTAGGCAGAAGACTGGGAAATTTTGCCTGACAAATCCCTAGTTCATGATAACAGATAATTGACCCAGTAAAATACATGTACATGTACATGTGCTATTAACACCTGTAATAATCGCAGATTTTAAGTAATGAAGTCATTTGAAGTTTCTCACACTGCTTTTCATCGTCAATTATGTGCATTGCGAGCAACCACAGTGTTTCAACTCTTCAAGTGTTAGCTTTCTATGTCATATGCCATCAGCTATCTATGTAAATTCACTCATGTCGTCTCTTATTCATCAACAATAATTGTCAATCGATAGCTTAAGCTTCAAGTTCAAAATTGAATCTGTGAATCGTTCTCTTTTGTTCATTCTTGTTCAGTAGACAGAAGCATTGTGTCAGCTATGGAACGCCGTACTCCAGTGGAACGCTATTTCTTAGCTCATTTGATGGATACACACGATAGTGCAACGACAGTGCAGAGGGAATTCGCGAAGCGTTTTGGACTCAGATCACGTGATCCGCGACCCTGTCCGGCTACCATCCGAAAAGCCCAAGAAGATGCCCACACATTAGGACTGGCATCATTACCGAGGAATGGACGCGACCGTGACGCAAGGAGCGATGAGAACGTTTCTCGTGTAACGTTCCAAGTTGTAGCAACGTAGTAAATGAATTGTAATAGACAGTCTGTAATAGATATGCATTTTCTGGTCTATTCCTGTTTGTTAACATAACTTAACTTCATTTGTATGAATATATGATGAGCAGAGAAAGCAGTTTTCATGGTTATATATGAAAAATGCCTTACCCCTGATAAAATGGACATTTATTTCAATCCTTGGAGTGTACGTTATGACAGGATTATACTGTATGCGCTGTGTTTGCAAAATGCGGCATTCTTTCAAGCGCACTAACTAAGGTAATATGTTAGATTGTTAGCAGTGTTGAATGAATGCACGTCAAAATTTCACTTAATGTGCTAATTGCGCTTTTCGGACACTTGTGTAGTTGTCAGGTGAAAACATTTATGAAAAGCAGGGAATAGATATTTTTCACTGTCACAAAGATCTCTAAACTTTGCCCCTTGACTGAATGAGAACCCTTTCAGCAGAATATTCCAGTTAAAATCTATTGAAAACTATTACGAGGCCCTTCTTTGGCATCGCTTTTTCAAGGACTGATGCTTTAAAGTGAAAGAACGGAATTATTTCTTCAGACGTATGCACCAAAGTATTGTTATTTTGAGTTCAATTGTCTAATTATTCAGAATTTATTCCAGACAAAGCAACTACGTGATTCTTGTTTATTGTGCATTAAGAGAATGAATGTTCATCATTGTGTATTTAAGTTCCCGCTTTGAGAGTGCGTTTGTCCAAGCTGTCTCATGCATCAATTTAAAGAGCACCTTAATTAGCCTTTCCATGAACATGTGATTAAAACAGCTGGAGTTTGTCTAGACAGCTAATTGATCAGTTGAATTCCTTCGTTATGGGCCGTTATGTTGTCACAAAGTGCGACCCGTGCATTGTGCATGGAAATGCGTCACAAAGGGATTATGCTCATCTTTCCTGTAAGAAGTTTTTCGGGAGATTGCGTGTGGCTGAAATCTGATTTAGATCTCATTCGATGTTGATTTCACTATAGGCTTTTGTAGTAACTAATTACACAGAATTAGATTGTTTAGCCGTGTCACTTTGCTAGAAGTGCAGCCTGATTCAAACGATGGCACATGCAGGAACTTACTAAATGGGCAAAAAGAAATTTTTAATACCTTGCAGAGATAGGAAAAATAGTCGTGCGCTGCTTTGCGGATTGCTGTGAATTCCTTGAAAAATACTCCGATCGCCACGATTCCTTCAGATTCCAAGAATTCAGATCATTGCGCAAAAGTTTTCTCGCGAATGTTGGTTCTTCCGATCATTATTAAAAAAAGTTAGCAGCCGCATGAAAAAACGTTCACAAACTTCTCTGTAGAACCTGACATCATCTGTGTCTCTTTGCTGTGTGATCCGGTTGATAACAGTCACTGAAACGTCGCACAATGTGGCGTGTTTGATGTTGAACTGGCTGCTTATTGCTCGATTGCTGTGGTATTATGTCAGCAGATTGTGCCATTTCATTGGCGCTACATGTTCCAATGCTTCCTTTCTAGTTAACATGGAAGAAGAGACGACCTGTCTAACGCTGTGAACTAACTTATTTATCTTTCAGATAGATAGTCTGAAAGTTACTATTACATTTAGCCGATATGAATCGTTTATCTGAAAATTGACTTTGCAATTTACTTTGAATGATGACTGTAGGAATATGTCAATTCTGAAGTGGCCTGACGTATTTTGAATAAAAAAATGAATTTTCATTAACTGTCTAGATTTAAGAGGTATATTTGAAAGCTTTATTAATGCTAGATTTCATTTATTCTCACGTAATATGACTAAGACATTTTTTGTAATAATTGTTGATGCTTTAAGAATGAGTGCTCAGACAAATGATATTTCGCGTCTGGTGCAAGAGGTACAAGAGGGGTTATAGGTCATTGATAATAAATTAGAATCTGATTCCAAAGAGATTTGTTTATTAATGCACATTCAGTCATTGAATGCAGACCTTAGAGATCCACATACAACAATCGACATTTTAAATCCATTGAATAAGCTATGAAATTTTCTGAACTCTTCTGCATCATTATTTATGCATGTAGCTAATCCAAATGAATGTTGAATTTGAATATTAATGAAGTGAAATTTGTATTTCCTCAAGTCACGTTAACTGCAGACCGATTGGACATTACTTTGACTTCTGTTGTTAATTAATGGTCCCACTGTTGCATCATCCATGTAACGTTAGTGAATTATTGATCTGAAATTATGACTGTCAGTCAGCACATGACCTTTTAACTTCGCAATGTAACTGTGTCTATGAATGAATTCAGCTTCAAATTTCAAAATAGTCTAAATGTGCTCACTTCTTTACCATTCCAGATGGAAGAATTTCGCTACTTTGATTGACAAATATTTATCTGGAAAAGTGAAAGGATTTAGCGAAGGATTAAATAGAGAGGGTCTACAAAATAACGTCCTGAATTGAAGAGACATTCTCTACATGCTGTTGAATAATGTTTTCATTGTATGTCATCAGTTCGAAATCTGATGACTGGATATGATCACCCGTATAACCTGACATCTCTTTGATGTTGTAGTACCTGGAGCCGCCAACTGCTTTGCTTTCTCGTGTTTTGACCGAGAGGATTTTACAACCGCGAAAAACAGGATTTACCTATTCTCGGTTTAATAATTTTGAAGGTTTACAAACATAACTCCATTTTCAGAGAGTTCATAATTTGGTTAAATGATTCAGATTTTGTAAGATACACATCCTAGTCATGTGTGTAGGCAGAAGCGGTGAAACTCGAATGCAATCACATCCCTTTCCTGAGGCTACTTGCAAGCGCTTTCACAATGATGAAATATCAAACACAGAACGAAGGATTGCACCCCCACTTCGAGAGTTCGCCTAGACACGTTTACCCCACTCAAATTATTGTTAATTGGAGTAGTATTCGCTGTAAACTTGTAAAGTTTGTAGGAGGAAATGATTTGAAGGAAGATGTATCTTGGAAATCACATTAAGAACTGATTAATCCAATGGTTACAACAGCATTGCATTTGTACACTTGCGGATTGGAGAACGCCATCAGACCTCATTAGGACTACTTCAATTAATAATTTGAATTAGTAAGCATTATAATCTGTTATAAACAACTGCTGTGATGATTTTCATCATCGTATGAGAACCACCAGAATCACCTCAAAACTTTCCTCTCATTGAATGCTATCAATCCTCATGGCAATGCGATACCACATATCACATATGTACATAGACGACAAAGTTTTTCCCCGGATATTCAGCGATCCACGAGTCTTTCCCGAAATGCCCCATCACTGCCAAGACTCAATTTGATGGTGAAAAAGTCCCGGTATCAGCTGCTTCGGATGAGCAGTTTATTTGAAGCGATCCCGATGTTGTTATTGATTCCGATTGATTCAATAAATTGCTTCCGAGACCAGTGTACGTCCTCCTAACGATGACGAATTATCATTGCCACTAAACCACAAGTCAGCATCATACATGTTGTAGGTGGATTCAACCTGTCTGATGACATTTAAAAGCGATAAGTCTCTCATCAGGAGAAGTAAAATAATCAGTTTTATTGCCAAAAGCATGAAAGCAGCTGAACGTGAACGGAGTGAGTCTGTTGTCTGTGATTTCCGAAGGTGATGGATGATTCAGATCCGAGTCAGATGTGTCCGTTGTTCAAGAGCAGAATTATTGGCGCTCAAAGACTTGCAGAGAGCATTTATTTAAAGTTGAAAGTTTCAAGGAATATTCCGTATCTCTCTCGCAGACGCCCGCGGTATCTATTCAATCGCCACATTTCGAGATAGCTACCTGTTTGGTAATAAATGTGAATGTTAGAGAACATGGTATTGATTACATTTACAATCATGCGGCACAATGGTCAGGATGTTAAAGGTTCAAGAAAAACCACAAACAGATGAATAATTGGGTAAGAAGAACCTGGCGCCCTTAGAAGCATCACCATATCACGAAAGTAGACATCCTCCTCCTTTGTGCAGCTTCGACCAAAAAGGAAACTTACATTCACACCTTATTCCAACAATCTGTCTTAAAATGTCCTTATATGAAAGATCTAGCAACATTCCATGCAGGATAAACTTTTCTACTTGACCAGTCCGACGTAATCGTTAATATTGCAATTATTAAGCGTGTAGTCTATCAGCATAAGCATAGAAATGTGCACATGATAAATAAATTTTCCACGCATGTAAAATAGAAAATAATAAATAACTAAATTTAAACTCTTCAATCCACACCAGGTGTTGAAATGCATTCATTAACACAGGTTGTAATGCCTTTCATTTCCTCTGCTTGTCTCACGTACTCGCTTGCTGGCTTCCTGGTCTAATACAGAGCAATACATGTCGAATTGTACCATATTGTTGCCGGAACGTCTGGTGGGGGAATTTATCACAACTAAATTGATTGAAAATTAGCTGAGACATGATTGAAATCGCTTTCCAGAGAATCTTAAAATACAGAAGTTGGATTAAATTATAGCCAAACTCATGAGTCCACAAAACTTATTAATGGACCGTTTCTTGAAATGCAAGAATTTGCTGTCAAATTCATGTATGAAGTACTTTCATTCGTGCAGCAGCGAGGACTATCAGCTGTCATGGAATACTACTGTGAACAGCACCGTCAGCGCGTCGACCTTTCCTTGTCTTCAACTGCACTTGCAATGTTTGCGAAACTCTTCATACTAAGTTTTCTTAGTCTTCGGTGTGACGGCGATCCCTCACGCGCTTTGCTAAGAAGTAGCATAACAACTCAGACAATTTATTGCAAAATAAAACGAGAATCAGAAAGCCATTAGCTTTTTGTACAAATTAAAGGATCTAGTAAGTTGCATTGTATTTCATAGCTTTGACTTGTTCGACATAATGTTGACTGAATTGATACAGAATTGCTTTTAAGTTACTAATTCTTCAATGTCCCCCTTACAACTTGCATTTCCAAACCAAACTCAGCTGACGCTTTCAAGACATTTAACCGACATCATTTGATGACAGTAGATAGCACAGAATTAGATTCATCTGCGCGCGCTTCGGTTTCCTAGAAAGGAAGAGTTATCTGTAGCCTTAATATCGAAATGGCACAGACTTAGGCAACTTGCTCCTTCTCGAATGGATAATTCGTGTATCGCTTGCTATTGGAAATGGCAAACAATAAGCTGTCAGCAAAGGACAACAGAACCAGTGAGAGATGCGTGCGTGCTGTGATATCACTTCGCACACACCAAAACACACACCCCTGTCTTGGCTTCGATTCAATGTACAAGTATGCACTATACAGTGAGAAATGCCGAGGAGAGGATGTGAAATCATCAAGTGAACTAATTTTCGTACGCCTGCTACTTTCTTTAATAATGATCGGAAGGGCCAACATTATGGAGAAAACTTGTGCGCAATGATCTGAATTCTTCGAATCTGAAGCAATTTTGGCAATCGAAGCACTTTGCTGGAACTCACATTAATCCGCAAGCGACGCACGACTTTTTTTCCTATCTCTGTAAGGTATTAGGAATTCCTTTTTGCCCACCTAATCACACTTCTAGCAAACCGAACCAGATAAACAAAATATTTAATTTTGTGGCAAATAGTGATAAATAAAGTTAAAACATCCCACCCGACCGACTCATGAAGGCTGACCCAACGACTGGACGCAGAAAAGTAAGGATGAGCGTCATATCCACGAGATGAGCTTATCCGTCAGTATGTCTATCAAAAAGGGTTCGAGTCAAGGTCGAATCCCTCTTACAAAGTGTTTGACTTGTGTCCTGTTTGACCTAATAATTTCCTTTACATCAGAAGTGACAGACAGACTCTCCATATTTCATTGATCTCAGCGTTGGCGAACTCTCTTGCCACACAAGGGTGGAGCAGCAGAAATGACCGAAGACTGCCGGATATCTATCACGCCGACAATCCTTGCAGATCATGATAAACAAGACTTATGTAGCCATTATCCGTCAATCCACGTCAGAACACACATGAAATACGAGAGATTCATGCCAATCAAATGATAATAGTTCAAGTTAGGTGAATTCACGATCTTACTCAGACTTCTCCGCCTCTGAACTTCAAAAGTTAACTCCTTTTGATGAAGTCAAGAGCATCTGCGACAAGAGTCTGGAACTCCCGTATGATGTTGCTCGCCACTGAACCCTTTGGCCATTTCTGTTCCGTAAAATAATAAGGGTCTGGCCATTCTAACTCTTAACAAGCAAAAAAGGGCGCATGAGGTTGGTCAAAGTCATCAATATTAATATCGGACCAACCTCACATTTTCAGTTATTTTTCTCAGCCAAAATTATAGTTATCAGTAAATTTTAAATCAACTGTTCTTGATATTAAGCTCTGCAATTTTAAGCCTCTTACAAGACGTAAGATGATCATTTCCATTGAAGATATAGGGAGCCAAAAGTTATAGCCGTGAACGTTTGCTTAGGCCTACGACATTTCTCAACACTGTGACGAAAGCTTATAAACTTTCCATAAAAAGTAATGGCTAAATCAATGCATATAGCAAATCTGAATTTGTCACATTGACTTTGAAATGCCGACTCATGAGTCTCAATTAGACCCGTGCGCCAATATATTTTTCATCGGCGCGGCGTTTGCTTCCGCCGAAGTTATCGGCGGCGGCCTTTTCGGCGCGCTGATAAATTTTAATCGGCGGCGGCGGTTATCGGCGTATATCTGTTGAGTTCATGAGGATAGAAGCTGGATCTCTCCTTAGTATCTAAGTATAGGTATATTCTTCGCTATCCTTCGGTTAATCGAAAAAAAGGACAGTCTAAATCTCATTACTGATTAATACTAGTAAAGAAGAATTCGGTAAATATTCACCATCTGAAAATGTTGTGATGCATATAGCCTACCCAGTCGACACAATTCACAGACTTACATATGCACGTACTTAGCCTATGCATTAAACATGTAGGCTATGTATGACATCACGGCTTCATTACTGTACAGTCCACGTAATATACACGTACATCCTACACTTGAATTCTAGCAAAGTGAAAATGTTATAGCTTGACCGATCGATACCCATACAAGCCACCGACATCCTTGTTCCTGTCAGAATGTAGGGCTACTCTCTTGGTTATACCCAACCAGAAAGTATATTTGGACTTTTCCTCAGGAACAAACGACATATTCCTAAGTTCAAGTTCGAAATGCAGTGGAGACAGTTAATCCATAAAATAAAACGGAAAATGTCTCCGACGGCGCGACGTTTGCCGGCGACGCAAGGGTCTAGTCTCAATGAACTCCATCCTGAATGCCACAAGCCATCCGCTATAACTTAAGCTGAAATCTTCAGCAGAATTTTGATGCAGTCAGTATTTGGTCCTTAAAAGCAACAGTACCTTATTCCTCATTTGATCAATTCTGATTGGTTTTGTGGAAGCAGAAAATGCTCTAACCAATGTCCAACAACTCACTGCTCTGTAGACTATATTTTTCAATAACACGTTTTAATCACACATTTGATTGATTCCATTTGTCTACCGCTAAGATTTCCATTCATTTTCATAAAAACAAGCGCCATACCACTCCAATATCAAAAAAAAACATGAATTTATAGATCATAATAGCAATATTTTCTTTTTTAAGCATTGAACCTACACGTCTGAATAGATCCACGATTGTCATAGCTGTGATGGCTTTCACACTTCACGCGTATCACTGTGTATGTAGAAATATTTCTTCGTTTTATTTTAGTTGTCGAATGAGCCTCCTGTATATTGATTTGAAATTTAACATTTGTCAATGTTCTGCAGACGGTCCTCATTAACTGAACTGCAATTAAGTTGACGTGGGAACTAGACATGAAGGGATTGACATGTTCACCACACTCCTTCCATTTCAACTACAACAGCTTCCGCCTATTTTGTCAATCAATTAAACGATTTATTAACTAACTTTTACAGCTTTATGGTTTATTTTCAAATAGTTTCAAACATTTTAGAAAACTGCCGCACTTCATGGCAAGTTCTCGATAACTGAGCTTGATAATGTTTGGCAAAGCTGACTGAAAGCGCTCGCAAAAATTAAAGAATCATTAATTCCTGACATCCGGAATTTTGACGCCTCTAATTCTTTAATTAAATGGAGCGTTAATTGTTTAAAGATATAGCAAAGTTTCTTTCGCATCCCAGTTTGAGCACATGATTGCTTCCTCATGCCAGTCCTTCGATGCCACCATTCGCGACTTTGTATAAAAGAGCAGTTAGAAGAAACAATCCCTCATAGGATGAGTCAAGCGTACATTCGCTGCTTGGTCCAAGACAAGGTCCATGCGCAGGGAATTCGAACTCTGGTGCGTTTTCATCTTTATCTATCTCCCATTTAGGGAAAACTGACGCCCGATAATGATGGAAATGGCGTGACGAGAAAGCAATTTTTGCTCTTTTTCAGTGACTTTTTATAGACATTGTTGTTCGGGAGATGGGATCCTGCAAGACAGTATGTAAGCGGTACTGCCTTGTATACTGGATAGCCTTGAACCGTGGACCATCTGCTTCTGCGTGCCAAAGCACGACCTTCATTAGCCAACTGAGCTATCCTGACATCAACTGCTGATTTCAGTTTTCCGGATTCATATGCTTGTTAATGCATATCTTCCTAATGCTGTCTTCCTGTGATCGTATCAACAAGAGTTACTAATGATACAATTAATTTGTATGGATTATGACTCGCTTATGCATTGATTGGAACAACATTTTAAAAGAAAACAATATAATATATCGGTTAGAACCTTTGGCTAGAACATACAGTAGCTTGAATTGTGTGTCATTTTCATAAGTTTTATTCTGTTTTTAAGTAGTTGTCTCGGGTTCTTTTTCGTCATATTTATTTGGTATTAAATTTTATCAAACTCAAATAGGGTATATTTTCCTTCTTCACGTTATATTACATCCGTACAATTGTTCAAATAACCTCTTATAAATTGCCTCGCGATAAACAAATATTTTCTCAAAGTTATATTTGAGTGACATTTCATCAATTATCTATTTCTTGAAGTAATATCATTTTCATTTTCAAATTTGTTTCAATCCTAGTCTATCATTTTCTTATCAATGAATATTTCTATCTCTTTGCAGATTGTTGACAAATGTGTGACTGCCAGCCAACCTTCAAACTCCTCCTCGTCATCAAATGATACCATAGATATGAAACCTGTTCAAGATCACAATATCTATGACGAAGATCTTCAACCACGTCTCAATATCATACGATCAATTCTCACCAACAATCAGTTATTCTTCGATCATCTTCCTGAGCAATATTGCAAAGGCCTGCGATCACACAACTGTTGGAACGGAACACACCAATCACCGACAGGGTGAGTAGTCTGAGCAGGAGAATGTTTGGTGAAACTCAGTGATTCGGCTGAGGTTTCGGTGTATTTGATCTCTCCATGTCAGGTGAATTGTTAGAACATCAAATTAGCATTGGAAGTCATAATTCTGTTAAAGACATCTATTCGGTTTTAAATTAGTTTATTGGAAATAGAATAGTCAAATGTTGAGTTGCATCCTCAGTTGAAAAATGGAACAGACCTGAACAGCTGCCATTTCATCCAATATCGGGAATCATCAGCAGGCCCATCACATCTCTCAACATCAATATTACTCCTTATTTGTAGGTGCAGCTATGCCCGGGTTAATTTGAGATTTGCAATTAGCAAGTTGGTGAATTTTCGACAGGCATTCATCAGATATCACTTTCAGCACATTACTGGCAAATCGCTTAAATTAATGCGCCTGCAATATTAATGAATGATGCTTTTTGACAACACAATGTAGATACACACAGTCAAACTTTGAGTTGCATCCTCAGTTGAAAAAAGGGAACAGACCTGAACAGCTGCCAATTCATCCAATATCAGGAATCATCAGCAGGCCTATTTCTGCACAACAAGGCTGCAGCTTTAAACAGGGAGTTATATCAATTCTTTGGTTCCTGTCAGATTTCTATACTATTTATATCTATAAAAGTATCAAATATCTTTGCTATAACTTTAGATATGTCTTTCATCGTGATGCAAGCGTGTAAAGCTTATAAAACTAGGTGAATGATTCAAAATCCAAATTTTGAAATGAATTTTGAAATCGCAAAATGCTGAAATATGGAGCAATTCGTAACATGTAATGATTTCAATCTCTTAGCCGATTGTGAAGTGTTTCAAATATTGACTTCAAATCTTCAAATTCTAAGGCCAAATTCTGATAATCGACTGAAGCATGTTTGGTAACTCAATAAAGAATATAGTAAAATGAAATCTCTTCGGCTATTATCTTTAAAAATCTAATAGTTGAATATTAGCTTTCTTTCTATCATTATCATCAATGCGAAAAATGCGCCATTATTCTTTCTAGATAACAACGGCTGCACTGAAATATAATCAGGTGCAGGCTACATGAGCAGTGATAAACCCACGATTCCAATGGATCTTTGAATGTCACTCATCAAGAAAGACTTCATTTCAAATATACCTTTGAGCCGTAGCATCGCATGATCATTCCCAGACAAGTTTCGGGTGTGAATCGAAATATGATAATTGTGTATCTCAAATCTGCCCGGGTATGGCTGCAACTTTGAATCAACTTTGAATGGGGAGTTCTAAGCCTTTTCTCTATAAAGAATCAGCATATATCTTTGATTTATGGATTATGCTTAACCTAGGCAACCTCAGAGGTGCAGATATTGGTACCTTGCACGCAAGTGACAGTGGGCTCGAGTCCTACCAAGCGCAAATCCTTTGCATAGCAATTTGATCCGACATTTATCCATTTCATTCATTGTATAAAGGCTTTTCAGAAGACTTCAAGCTTCATCAAAACAATGATACAAAAAAGGTAGTTGATCGAAACGTGCTGCAAAATGATGCTGGAAAAGTGATATCAACAAGTGTAATAATTACCATCAATCGATAGAAAACGAATATTTTTGTATGAGATGTCAAATTGTGTTTCCTGTTGCCATTTTCTTGTAAATACTAACTTCTATTAGGCATTCCAAATCTCAGGTCGCAAACGATGTGTTTGTCCTACAAGGCCTCGTTAGTGCGGCTCGGAGTGGCCCAACCACTGACCAAGCTGAAGTATATCAAAACAGGCCGCTCTGCGTCTATTTATCACTGACTCTGACAAACCCAGCGTCTTCGGTTGTCAAGGACTTTTGTGTTTAATTTGCAATATTGTGTATTATTCTCAGCTCAGGTTCCGTTTAAGGTGGAGAAGGACGAAAAGCAAGGAAGAAAGCAGTCTATGCCCAGGCGTCCCGTCACTCTAAAGTCCGTGATTTTGTTTCTGCTCAGACTCCTATGTTTTCGACTGATCTTACGAGTATTTGCCATCATTAAAGTTGAAGAAAATAGTTTGCATTCACGTTTGACAGACAATTTGTCGATCTTTCTGTGAATTCAAATCTTCTTTGCTCGCAGTTAGAAGGAAAGTATCTTTGAAATGAATTACAGCACTGCTGTTTACATCCTTCTGTTTTGACCTCCTTGTGTACTCAATGCGATCACCATTGGCTGACTTTCACGTCTTGTCTGTCGCGCCTGTTCTTCCATGTTTCCTGAAGTGCACTGAGGATATGATAGTGCGGCTCTCCTTCTAGAACACCTAAATAGTGGCCGAAACAGATGTAGATAATGACAGAAGGAACCTTCAACGTCCTAATTCTGAAGTTAGAAAAACAGATGACATTGGAATTGACAAGGTAATTTAGTGAAGCATTTCTGCTGGACGGTGAAGTGAACAGACGGCGTTAGAGGAGATCCGGAGAAGAGGATGAGGCGATGACTGTGTACTCTGCTGATACTGCAGAGGTAGAAATCCGTAAATCATTCCACGCGGCCATTCTACCGCCCACCTCGAAGCTGCAGGAACGGTGTGGAGAAGTGCGTATTAAAGTAAATGGAATTTAATGACTTCATTGCAGCCACAGAATTAGATTGTTTAAGCATATCACTTTGCTAGAAGTGCAAACTGATTCAAAACATTGGCACATGAAGGAACTTACTAAGTGGGCAAAAAGAATTTAATACCTTGCAGAGATAGAAAAATAGTCTTGCGTCGCTTGCGGATTGCTGTGAATTCCTTCAAATGTTCCGATCGCCACGATTCCTTCAGATTCGAAGAATTCAGATCATTGCGCAAAAGTCTTCTCGATAATGGTGGGCTCTCCG
The DNA here is from genome assembly GCA_907163375.1 of Prostheceraeus crozeri. Lineage (NCBI taxonomy): Eukaryota > Metazoa > Platyhelminthes > Polycladida > Euryleptidae > Prostheceraeus > Prostheceraeus crozeri. The sequence continues at coordinate 20,968 of CAJQUW010003502.1, forward strand.
ATCATTTTTAAAAAAGTTGGCAGGCGCATGAAAAAACGTTCACAAACTTCTCTGTAGAACTTGACATCTTCTGTGTCTCTTTGCTGTGTGATCTGGTTGATAACAGTCACTGAAACTTTGCACAATTCGGCGTGTTTAATGTTGAACTGGCTGCTCATTGTTCGATTGCTATGGTATTATGTCAGCAGATTGTGCCATTTCATTAACGTTACATGTTCCAATGTTTCCTCTCTAGTCAAACAGAAGAAGAGACGACCTGTCTAATTCTGATTGCAACCTTTTATCATCACCGCTTGAGTGGACTAATTCTTGACTTCGAAACTTAGACTCCGTTATTTGTTGTTATCTGGCTACATGGCCCACATGCTTTGTAAGTCCTATAATAACTTATCATCAACTTGGATTGTGACTTAAATAGACCCGCTACATGGTAAAATATAGACACTAATTTTCCGCTAACTTTAACTGCTTAAATTAGATTGACTGTTTTTATAGTCTGATCTGTAAATAACCGTTAAACCAGACGATATTACATCATTAATTATCAAATTGTGACATCATCGTTTTTAGAAGATATTTACGGATTTCAACTACTACGTCATTGTTTTTAACAGATATTTCTTGTGAAGAATTTCTGTTAAGTTTAACAGTTCTTTTATCTGACTAGTTTTTAGCGGCGTACAGTTTACAGTTATACGAAATACATGTGAATATATTCTCAATTGGATGTGACAATTCATGCATTTCATTACAGCCTTCATGCATCGATTTGCAGCAGCAATCAATTACTGAAGCATGAAGAATTAATAATCACACATGCTTATAACAAAACAAACAACTTGCTATCAGACCATTGACTCTGCGAAATAAGTTTTTAGACAAAATATTCACTTTCATTTTTGTTTCGCTTTTAAGAACTGCTCGTAGAATATTTCATGCATCATAATGAGCAAAACTTCTCTTTCAGCTAGTGTTTTAACCGGATTTATTCTTAACTAAGGATAAGCTAAAATATATGCAGCCTCCAGGCGGTCTGAGCATTTGTTCCTCGGGAGGGGTTTCTACAAAAAAACAGTTGTAATCCTGAAAGTGCGGTTGAGAGGTGCTTACAATACCGTCAACTCTATCAGCTGATTCGAAAATAGATGTTTAAATATTAAATTGCAGATAGTCTAGTGTCTTCAGTATCTTTGCACTTGCCAAGACTGATGACGGAATCACCTAGCTGACTAGAACTGTAGTTCAGAATGTGCTGCTCCAAATGACAACACCATTGTCTTCATTGACAAGTAAAAAGTATTTACAATGCTTTCCCCCAAAACCGCAGTGATGTCTCTTGTCGGTACAAGTCACATGGTCTTTTCAAATATCACAAACACGACAATTTTCATATTTTTCTTTTTTTACATATTTCAACTTACATATTGCGTTTATTATGTTTTGTTGTGTTGCAAATTAAATTTGCCGTTTACTCGTCTTTTCTAATGAATTTGCGGATAGATAACTTGGCCAGCTTTATTGCTAGCGTTTTTTCGTAATAGTCCGGGAGCTAGCGTGAAGTTTGTGCAGGGAACGAGGTAGTACATAAAACTTTCACATAGCATAGTACACCTCTAACCTACTGCAAAACTTCGCGTCTGCCGGATCAGATCATTTGCTTTTCAGAAATAGAGAGGATAACACAATCCTATGTATTTCCAATGGTAAAATTGTGACATCTGAGGTGTTGACTCCATTTTTTCGAATTTTTGCTCATAAAAGTTACACAAATTGGTATTTTGTTGATCTGGTTATTATAGAAATCATCTACAGATCATGATCTTTCAAATGAGTTGTCATTCAGTGACAGAGGATGAAGTAAAGTGTACAAACAGACACTTTTCGTTAAAGTATATCAACAATTTTCCTGAAATTTCTATGTTAAAATTTGCAGTTACACCAACGAAAAGTGCCTGTTTGTACACTTTACTTCATCCTCTGTCACAGAATGACAGCTCATTTGAAAGATCATGATCTGTAGATGATTTCTATAATAACCAATTCAACAAAATACCAATTTGTGTAACTTTTATGAGCAAAAATTCGAAAAAATGGAGTCAACACCTTAAATGTCACAATTTTACCATTGGAAATACATAGGATTGTGTCATCCTCTCTATTTCTGAAAAGCAAATGATCTGATCCGGCAGACGCGAAGTTTTGCAGTAGGTTAGAGGTGTACTATGCTATGTGAAAGTTTTATGTACTACCTCGTTCCCTGCACAACTTCACGCTAGCTCCCGGACTATAAGTGCGAACTTTGATTTGTTCCATTCACTTCTTTTGTTTTTCTACTGCTATACTTCACCTTTGTATTCTTGCATTGAGATGGATGCCTCGGACATCGCCAGCAATTTCTGTGCTCGATTGTGTACGAGATGAACCCGATGATAATAAAACCACAGACTTTTGAAAGTCCGCACAAATCGACCATTTTCTGATTGTTCTACCGCAGGGGGCGACGATGAAGTCATTGAACAGGTTCTCGGCAGGACATAAGTCCACTTTTGCTTCATTGCACTCATCCGCTTCGATAGATGTGTTGATTAGATGGCCAAATGGACCCATTGACATTTTCTCCATTGAATGAGGAGCACTTCTTATGTAAATTCTGCAATGTATCAATTACATGAATACCCTGGCTGAATATTCCATGAGTTACAAGTTTGAATGAAATGTGCGGCGCGAATTTCACGTCGGAATTTCGGATTCATAAGAAGATTTACAAATTACTTTTAAATATTTCTTGAATGCAAGATACGCCTAGATTTTTCTAATTTAAAGGTGATGTAGAAATTGTCTCCTGTGTTGCATTTTACACCACAAGAACAAACACTTGAGGCCGCTAGAGCAGAGTACATCCCAATAAACAGCAAATCTCTTTTGTCTGACATGCTTGGGTAGGAAACTGAGCACCAGGTGGTTTAATATGCGAGCCCTATGTCCAAAGCATTTTATGAGAACGCCGGAAAACTTGAATGAATACCAAAACGTTGGAGTGAAATTTCCGAGTTTTCTTAATTTCCATAGAAAGCTTTCGAAGCTTTCTCTTGATGCTCATGTTCTTTATATCTTATGCATCAACCAAAAGCTGTTGAATAAGCGCATATTGCCGTTTCATGACAGTTTCATGCAGTCTGCTTCATCGAGTCTGCATGTGTCACCCTTAGATTGCTCTCATGGAGTTGCATCGGTTTAGTCTCTACTTGGAAAGTTTCTGTTGGATGAACGGAAGCCTGGATTGAACTAAGCTTTCATTTTTGAATTACCTTGAGATATTGGAAACCAGTGCAGATTCACATGAAAGTCAGACCGAGTAGTCCATTGTCACATTCGGTCCCTTAATGCATTCATTTTCCTATTCTGATGAATTTTCACCTGCACAGGAGTGCTGAGCTTGTACAAAAACTGGTAGAACTGAAGTTTTATTGTAATAACAGGCTGTCTACTGCGTCATTTTTTCATTTTTTTCATTTTCTTCATTTTTTTGGTATCATATCATTTTTTTCATTTTTTGCTGCTGCTGTCATTTTTTTCATTTTTTTCTTCGAAATCATGCGTTCTCAAATAGATTTTCGTAAATTGCCGACTACTAGCCTAGTTGAAAATTTATCCTTAGAGATATCAACAATGTTAAAAATTGAAAGAAGATGTGAAGCCATGAGCTATATTTGCAATTATTCATGAATTGATTGTTTTTGTTATTCTATCACCAATGTTTTTATTTTGACTGGATTTTGAGCATGTACAACTTACGTAGATAATGTTAAGTGAGACATCGATATCTAAAGACGGTATACAGTGATGGATAATTAATGATGCATTCATTGTATTTATTAAATCTTTACATACGAGTACACGATTTTGATATGTACAATTTTTTAACCTTAAGATTTGCTGCGTATAATCTTTTGAATGATGACTGTCGGACATGTTGTTTGGATGGAAATGCTACAGGAATCAATTAAAAATTTCATTATACTATTGCAATGATGAAAGTGATTCGCTATATTGCTCGATTCTTAGTGGATACTTTATCATTTCTTTCATTTTTCCGCCCCCAAAAATCATTTTTATCATTTTTTCTTGAAAAATTCGTCATTTTTTCTCATTTTTTGACTATCTATTCGGTAGACAGCCTGTAATAAGTTTAACTTTTCAACGATTTTTGCGATATTTTTTCTTAACAGAAGTAATCTGTCAACAACAAACTTTCAAAACAGAATTTTGTTGCTCTTTCATGTATACTATTTTATTTCTGCAATTGACTTTGCGAGTATTGATCGTGTATCCCGATATGTTGCTTACGTGTGTATAACTATGCTATTAAGATAACACTCACATCGCAAATCTCCAAACCGAATCGTTGTGCTAAGAGGCGGTTTCAATAAAGACAAACTATTCCTTAATGTCGTTCCAAGAACTATTTAGTTTGTACTCGGAGCAGAATATTCAGTGAAATAGCTGTAGATAAGAATCAGCGAGGCCGTATGCCAGTGTGGTAGTAGGTGAGGCCGTATTCGCATAACTTCACTTTTTTCAAGCATTATCCTGTAACATTTTGATTTCATGAAAAAGAAAGTTTTACAAAAGGATGACCACCATAAGTAATAAAAAGCTCATATAAAAAAGTCCTACTTCCCCGCTCCTAACAAACAGGCCGCATTCCCTCGCTGGATGTCGAGACTTTTCCTCTGCATCAGCCACGCAGCCTCCCGTCTGTCTCCTGTTGTTATTGTGAGACACCTACCGACTGATTACAAGAAGGTCTTGGTCGAATCCCCCATGGCACCGCACGTCTCAACAGCCACTGGTTGGACTACAAAGCGTCCAGCGAGAGTGATGTACTTGGCTAACTTCCTCGCTTCAGCCGCATTCGCAGCAGCTCCAGCTCCAGTGGCAGATGCCGACAAATTCGTGTGAGAGAACGTGTCGGATCTACCCGTCATGAAAGGAAAGAGAGTCATCTGGACGCTTGCCATCTCCGCGGTCCAATCCTGGAGGCTCAAGAATGGGTGAAAGGCCACATTTTGATAAAGCTCAACGCACTATTTTATTCAGAGCTGCATGGCGTGAAGTTCTACCTGCTCTGTACCGGCAAGACAAGGCATCAATTCCAAGTCTATCGATCTTGTCTTTGCTTGGTAAACACTTGGCTTAACGAGGTGCAATTTCACTTGGCCTTTGCTTGAAGAATGTTGACATACATGCAGTTCTAGGTGTTGTCACCTACACGGAGTCTTTGGAACACAATGTTAATTGATTAACCGATCCGCGTCAGCATGCAGCTCAGCGGGGGTCTCACAGGTCTTCTAATACACTTCGATCCGATCAGCTTAACTTCATGACGCAGTTTCCAACATCAACTATTCAGACAGGAGAATTTTTAATTGAAGAATTACAAATGAAATTGCCACCAAGTGAAGATCGTCAGAACTCGCTGATTAATTATGACCTTATGACCGTCTCGATGGCTGTGTTTTAGACTGAGAATAAATATTCGTCTGATTGCAGAGAAACAAGAGAAATGTTGTTGGTGGCATTGTGATAACAAAAACAGGGAATGTTACATTGAATTTATGATTATTTCATCATTAATGAAGCGGGAAGAATAATATAAAATTCAGAGTCCCGACAAATGTCTGGCTCCATCAAACACAGACCGTCATTTTATCTGTGAATTCTCCAATACATCAAGTGCAGGAAAAAAGCGTTTGTTTTGTCTGGAATTTCGGAGCTCTGAATCATACAAGCGTATCTTTGTGCCTGGAAATATGCAGATTATGAAAAATGAATTAATAATTGTTGTAGTGATTATTAGCAGACTGATATCAACGACAGTCTGTTTCGTTCCTGGAATTCATCACGGAGAGGAAGGGAGATGACTCAATGCCTGGATAAGAGAAGAAGAGATGTTGCTTGGAGATCATGCAATAACGGTCATCCAGATTGTAAAAAATGGCTGTCATTATGAAGGTGATACACGCAATGCACTGCGATAAATTGTCCTATCATTCTTACTATTAGAATATCTGCTCATTCATGATGAAGTGGCCATTATCGTGTTCAATGACACATTTCTTACCAAATGGAATATTTTGATACATTCTCAAAGGGAGATGTTAACCGAGAGAGAATTGGAAGGTAGAACATATTCAAAATTGCTTACTGATTATCAGATGGATTGCATTTATAGAAATCTACCTCTCATCCAGTCAGGATAAAGGAGCCACACGGTTTCGGTCGATTCACCTGCTACTCTGGAAGTTGTATTACTTGCACATAGAGTAAGTATATTGGATAGAGTAGCAACACAGCCAGTTAAATCGATACAGTTTCGATTTTATTAAATGAACTCGAGTTGAGACCCAGCGTCAAATGTGAGAAAAGTAAAATTTTGCAGTTCTGAAGAAATTACCACGGAATTGACTGATCATGATAGCAAGACAGAAGAAAGAATAGTATTTTACAAATCCTGGCAGTGTCATGACAATATTGGAGAGGTTGCTATTACTTTAATGCTCAGCCTCGTGAAAAAGAGTATTTTTTAGTGTGATGATATCACAAGCTACCTGCCGCCGAAAAAATGTCACATTTAACGACAATGATTATAATTAACCATAAAGGATATAAATGGGCTCACATTACTATTCAGATTCAAGGAATGAAACAAAAATTTAGTGAATTATGAAATCATTTCCGGTGTATGCTGGCATTTCTTTGAGTCGACACTGTACCTACTCTGTGGTTGCAGTAATGGCGCTAAGTAGCACAGGAAAATTTTTTTTCATTTTTATATAGTCCGGGAGCCACTGACACTTCCTAAATTCGCTCACGAATGGCTTAATAGCATGGATTTGTAGATCTTGAAACGCTGAATACAAACATCAAATTCTTGAGTGTCACAGCTAGTCGCTTTCGGTTATAGGCAAGGTTAAAGGATTCCCATTGGAATCCAATGGTACAATTCAAGAAATATCTATAGATTGTGAAACACTTGGCAATTTTCGTACATTTTCTTTTACATAAAAGAAACCATTTATCAAAATGCCATGAAATTTGAAACATGATTGAGTTCAGAACATCAACTTCGATATAAAAGTTGAAGTGAGTCACATGATTCAGTATTTGATGTCTGAGAGCCTCTACAAAATGAGTAAAATCGCCAAAATTAAGTCAAGACATGAAATTTACTCATTCGAAAATTACTCAAGATCTACACTACAAATGCATGCCATTAAGCCCTTTGTGCGCGAATTTACGAAGAAATCGTCAGCAGCTCCCGTCCTAATAGGAAATATAAGAATTTATTTTTATTTCGCAGGAATTTATGTTGTCACCCAAAACTAATGAAGAAAAGGAAGCTTTAACAGGGGGCTTTAATAAGCTTTTATAGGGGGCTTAAATGGTGCTGATGTTGCTAGGCATGGAGTGTTGTGTTTTAATCACGATTACTTTCCTGCCGACTTCCAATGATGCCCTCGGGGCTCGACCTCCGGACCAAAAGATTGCTAGGCCAAGCACTCGGCCACTAGGCTAGCTGATACAGAACGCTTACACATCAACCGTGAAGAGAGTGCTCGTTAGATTGTGCTTTTGTGACCAATAGATAGTAATTCACTTCTTTCTTTCTACATGTTTAGATAGATACAACAGACAGACAGACAATAACTCATCAGAGCACAATCCGCCAAATGGAAGAAACTGTCCCCATAATTTGGTCCAAAGTAGATACAAATGAAGTCAAAAAGGTCGAATTGATGCTTTCATACAATTGCATCCCGTCTGTTACCATCGACCTCCAGAAGACTGTGGACGCGGGAGGTCCGTCCGTGATTTTACTTTATAGATCTTCAAACCACTGATCAACTCGGAACATAGGTCGTTGAGATGGCGAAAAACAGTGAGAGACAAATCAACATTCCTAAAATGCTCCTTAGAAGTGAGAGACTCATTCATCAATCTGACAATGTGGTCCGCAGATCACCTTGCGGATCGGAGGACCAAATGCATGTGCAGAATTGCAGGACTGATCGAATCTCTGCCTCAAAGAGTGCAGACTCCTACGAGATGACGAATTTTGTGGATCTACTTTGGTGGTGAAATTTACATCAATATTTATCTCAGTATGAAGATATCAAAGTCTGGAAAGACAGTCGCTTACATGGATCAGAAGAGTTCCTCCATAGTTCCCCTTGTCCTGTCTAAACTGAATTATGATTGACATCCGATCCCTCTCAATCGCCCTTTTATGTAACAGATTGAACCGCGTGATTCGGTGGGAAGATTACATTTCACACAGAATTTTTGTGATTTTTTCCGGACGAGTTTTACCACAAGAAGTGATTTCCAAATCTTGACAACTAAAATTCCGCATGAAACAGGCAGAGGTGGATAAGCTGTAAGTAAATGTATGTCCAGGGACGTTTCTATGCTTATCACACTGATGTGTCACTTTTTCAATGAATGCTTGCATTGAACTAGTCTCTCATTATCTAAGGAGAATGACAACTAACTATTTAGTCAATACAAAACACCAACACCCTTGATTCCCCAACCGCACTCGCTTGACCCAGGAATCGAACCGAAGTACGCGGTGGAGACGAGCTCACACCTTCCTCACTAGGCCACGCCGACGGGGAATGCGAGTGAAGGCAGAAGTCATCTCTAAATGATATCGACAGCTTATTTTCAATAATAATAGGACAATAAGCTGTCTACATCACTTGGACATGACTACTGCCCTCACTCGAATTACTTTTGCCCTGTCAGCGTGGCCTAGTGAGGAAGGCGTGAGCTCGTTACCACCGCGGACTTCGGTTCGATTCCTGGGTCAGGCGAGTGCGGTCGGGGAATCAAAGGTGTTGGTGTCTTTCATTTACTTAATCGCCAATCAATGTAAATATTTAATATCCTACGACAGACCTTTGTTGTCAATGGACTGGTGTCTGCTTGGTGACGCTCAGCAGATGGGTAAAATGGAACAGACAGATGGAAGAGATTACTTTGTTATGTTCAAGCAAAACAAAAATAAAGAAAATCGGTCAATCAGAAAATCTATCTCTTACGGTTGAAAACAATACAAAGCACAAATGAACAATAACGAGATCGCGTTCACAAAAGGCAAAGTGTCAGCCTTGCAAGAACTAGGGTTTTCTTTGCGAGCTATTGTTAAAATTGATCCAAGTCTCACTAGGCTAGGACATCTTGGGCAGCTCGTTCTCCTGTTTGAATTCCATAGAAAATGTATGGAGTATTTCAGTCAAAAATCAACGATATCGAATCAATGCCTAGACGAATTGGTAATGTCATTGACAATAAGGGTAGGGCCACAAAATATTAGCTTCTTCAGAACCGTTAATGTATACATGAAAAAAATGCTTTCTGTATCATACTTATGTTTTATTTAGTCAAATTTTAAGATGATCCACTTTTTATGAAACGGACTGTAGATGAAAGTGGTACCAAACAGGTACCGATATGAGGCACCGATGCAGCGATAACAGTAAAAGAAAAGATCTTAACAAAATCAACATATGAGCCCACCAGCGATGCTTATTTACTCCTCATTTATTGTCGATTGAGCTTGTGTAAAATGCGACATTCGGGCTACGTCGATTCCAATTTGCGTTGGATCTCCTTCTCCACAATGTTCAGTCTTGCCCATCGTATCATCGAATTTACCTTCTTGGTGAGGCGCGTGAGATCTTCTACTTTGTCGGGCAATTTTTTCCGAAGCATGTAACCTCTGGTTCTCAGAGAAATGACCTAATTCATCATAACTGGTAGCAAATACTATAATGATTGCAAAATGGTTGCAAATAGTATCACAGTTGATCGTATCGCTAAGGAGCAGTCAAGCAATCCATTTTGCAGCATCGCTATCTGTCGAGGAGGGCCGGTTGCAGATTTTTTTGCAAATACCTGTGACGGGATCCAAGAAATGTTGAAATAACTGAACACGGTTAGCGCAAAAAGTGGCTTAAAAATTAATATAACGAAGACTAAAGTAATGAGCAACAATTTTGCTACCAAAAAGCGGGTTATCCTAAAAGACGAAGAAATCGAAGACGTAGACAGGCACGTCTACTTTGGCCAACAAGTGAGACCCAACAACAACAACATCACACCAGAAATAAGTAGACGATGTCAACAAAGATGGATAAACTTTCGAAAACAGAAGAAACTTTAGAAAATGACAAAATCGCGATCTGTCTTAAGAAGAAAGCCTTCAACCAATGCATACTCCCAGCAGTTACATGCGGATGTAAAACGTGGACGCTTACTAAGAAAACGGAAAAAAGCTATTGGCGACACAAAGGTCAATGGAAAGACTGATGTTGGGAATAACAAAAGGAGATCGAAAAACAAACGTGTGGATTCAAAGTCAAACAAAACCTGGAGACAATATACGAACAGCAAAAGAGTCGAAATGGAGATGGACTGGTCACGTGATGAGACTCAAGGACGAAAGATGGACTAAGACGCTGACGGAGTGGACACCTCGAGAAGAAACAAGGAAAAGGGGCCGACCATTGGCAAGATGGAGAGACGAGTTGCACGACATCGACGACAATTGGAGGAGACTGGCATTCGATGGAGATCGCATTTGATGGAGGAGGAAAGGAGAGGCCTTCGCCCGGCAGTGAGACAACAACGGCTAATGATGATGATGACACAGTTGTCAGAGCAGTAGAGAGAGCAACTACAGCATCCACATGGGAGGATAAAGCTACGGAAACGAGCATTAAGGCCTGTTCAAAGTCAGGGTACAATTCATTAAAAGCTGGTTGCACCTTTAGCGCTGAATGTCTCGATGTTCGTACTGTACTTCTTTTTTCTTGTACTGAATTTTTCCATCAACGAAAATTGAATTTTGGTGGAAGAAAGCACACACCGACAATTATTTCATGAATGCTTTATCTGACCGCAAAGATGATTTAGTTTTTGTCATCTTGCGAATTTCGAATTTTATGTAGGATGAATCGCCAATATCATAAATGCAATTATCTGTTTGGAAGCTCCCCATGTCAGATATTTGACACATTAGTGAGAAGCAAAATTAGCTAGTCTTGCGCGAGACTAACTCTTTTCTAACTCCCCAATATTGTTATCATTAATGCAGTTGCAAGATGTAAATATGATACTTCGGGGATCAAGTTTACATCACATAACTTGATGTGGGGGAGCCCCTCGGACCGCCTCTGCCTCTGTCATATTTGTTTACCAACAATTTTCTTACAGATGACAAAATGTCAAATGCACATCTGCTATGCAAATGTGAAATGTCACGGTGAGTTCGAAAACATGAAATCCCCAGCTCAATGTTCAGAACAGAAAGAGGACATAGAAATTTCTACCATAGGTTTTGCTAGCCATAAAGATCAGTATTCAACCTTTATTCTTACAATCTTCTTTAACTTCGGAGATTTTGACTTTGCCTCCGCATCTTGGCAACTTTGGACTTCACTAACGGCAAGAATATTATCTTCACCAGCGGTCTATCCACTGTTTACATCTCCTCCTCCGTGTCGTTACACATTCCCATCGCCCAGACAAGTCCTTATCATCTTTCTTATCTGTCCCGCGCCACGATACCCGGAGTGACCTCTCCACTGTGAGCTGTTCTCGTAATCCTGTCCGATGAGTCAAGATCTCCAATCCTTTGGTGGTCATCTGATGTTTGTAGCTATCTCAATGTTAATCAGATCCAAAACTTCCCTTCCTTCACTGATTAAACTGCAATTGAAGTTATCATTTACCTGCGACATATTGATAACATTGAAGATATTTATGGATAGAATAACATCAGAAGACCTTCATGTGTCCGCACAGCAGGCGTGTTACAGAAGAAGAAATTGTTATACAAAAACTACACAGCATGTCAGAGGTCTTTTTCCCTGGACATTGTTTTCTTCTTGCGGTTTATGAAGTGGCGGCCGAGATCAAAAGTCATACTTCAACGATCATTGCATGCAGGCCTGCCACGAGGAATTTGTACCCGAGAAAGCATGTGACAAGTTAGAAAAGTTATCCAAATGCAAAGCAAGGCATTTTATCAATAGTCCCACATTTCACTTTAATCTGCACAGACCGTATAAGCACATGTAATGACGGTATGTATGTACACTACAGGAATATCTTGCGTGGTACAGTACTCCTTTGTAAAGTTCTCCTCTTTTTCCTAATCTCTTAGCCTGATGTACCTTCCCCACCCTCATGTGACGGTTTTACATTGACGAATAAATCTCTTCATTATTATTACTACACATATTAATCAACTTCTGTTTGTGATTAGACTCGAACCCTTTATCTCCGGATCATTCTGATAATCTTTCATAATTTGCAACTATTCTCTTTACTTTTGTCATTATTTTTGTAAAACTGCCATTATCGTTTGTGTCTGATTTTCATTGAAGCAAACATACGCTTATTATTATTATTAATTCAAGTCATTATTCACTGAGAAATGGAATCACTCGTTATCTTTAGAGCATTAAGAAGAGGAAGGCAAGACATATTTTTATATTGCCAAATATCGCAGTTTGGAATGGTTCAGTGTTTCTGCAGTCTGCAGTGCTATGGAGGAGAAAAATTTGATAGTCATTTATTGTGTTATACTTATCTTTAATTGTCATTTACAATTATGCCAAAAATTGTAAAAATCAAAAGAATGCAAGGTTTACTTGAGTGATTTGTATGTCACGTGACTCTGATTAGTGTCGTCACTTGTGCATGATCGAGTATCATGTTGTCAGTGTTTGGAGGCTCTGTACATCATGTTCTACAAGCCAATCCTGTGTAGTCAGAAAGATTTTGTGTTACAGTTGGTTCTGCCATGGTAATTTGAATTGTAATCGCTGTTACACCACAATTTAGTCATGTCCAGAAAATTGTCACTTCCTGGGTCATCCTTGAAAAGACCAGGTGAAAGTTAACTCGGTTGTTTTACTTTGACTTCAATGACTTTGCTGCAATTGGCGTAAAATTTCTTTTTCAAATAGACTTTGCGATACAAATGATTTGTATGTCATCAATAGCCTAAATGATCAAATTAACATTTTTGCGCTTTTGGCAAAGTCATATTGTTTAAACTCCAATATTTGTTTTGCCTCTCGACGGTGGTGTGGTAAAATCACCCTCCTTGCCGTCTGCAGCGTCATAAAGTAGCTTTTGGATTTAGAAACTTGATGTTTTTCATTCAATTTTTTCTTCCCAATCTGGCAAAGATAAATTGGCGTTGAGGGGCAGGAGCATCATTTGTTGTTGAGATAAGCAGCAAACCTCTGAGTTCTGAGTTTACGATGACTCCTTGCTCTGCCGTCTAAGAAGAGTACCGCGATAATGCCAACGCACTTCAGATGCGTTCTAAGAGGAAGGATTATTTGGCAACGGATGACGTGAAATGTACTGACAACCTTTCGACTCACGGATATTGTAATGTCATTTGTGAGTACATGTATAATAAATAAAATGTCAACTCCATTTATGTCCATTATGCATAGGCGTAAGGGCCAGGGGGGATGTGGGGCTGCACCCCCCCCCACAAAGACTCGGGCAAAAACATTCGCGCAGTTGCCAAATTTTTGGCAGCGGCGAATAAACTTAAAACATCGCGTTTTATGGTCAAAGCAAACAAAAATACGATTTTATTCCGATTAGGCGAGACGATGTGCCCGAAATCCGGGCAGTCCACCGGTCATAATTGAGGGACAGAGGGATTGCTTTGAGTAACTTTGAGTAACTTTGATTTAGTCGCTAAATACTACGGACTGGATAAAGACATACTCTTTGCCGAACATGAGATATACAATAATTACAAATCGAACAATAACATACAGTGCTCCAATGCCATAGACGTACTGTGGAATTTAGATGATCACCACTTAGTTGACTTTGTACCGGAATTCGCACAGGTGGTGAAAATACTATGTGCTATTCCAGCAACCTCTTGTTCCACTGAACGGTCGTTTAGTGCCCTTGGAAGAATAAAGACTTATCTTCGAAGCACGATGGGACAAGATCGGCTCAGTCACCTGGCACTCATAAATATTGAGCGATCGTATGCAAACGCAGTGATTGAAACCGACATTTCCAGAATCATTGATACATTTGCCAGTCGCAAAAATCGGAGATGTCAGTTCTTTTGATAATATCGCCCGATATTTCTGTTGTATTAGAGAACAATTAAAACTTACCTAGTTACATTAGAACTTCTGAAATTTTCCAATTCGTCCACGGATAAGTAGACAGCGTTGTGCTATTTTTGATAAAACATTTGCAAAATTTTATTACATTGATAGTATAAATTGTCGCTATACTAGTTTTGAGGAAAGCCCAAAAGCGAGAGATGTTTATTTTCTTCGTTTATTGGAACAGCGAGGCCTTTCAGCCACCACCGGAGGCTATCTTCAGGCAACTGAGAATTACAAGCAATTCAGCGTTCACAATTTGAAGCGGTGAACAATATTCAAATTGTGAACGCTGAATTGCTTGTAATTCTCAGTTGCCTGAAGATAGCCTCCGGTGGTGGCTGAAAGGCCTCGCTGTTCCAATAAACGAAGAAAATAAACATCTCTCGCTTTTGGGCTTTCCTCAAAACTAGTATAACGAATGTCTGGCCCTCTGTTCAGTGAAATAAATTGTCGCGTTTTTACTCTGGCGAAGTTCTGCGGTAAGTGTAGAAACTAGATCTTGGTGATTATGCCAATTTTTCGGGCGTCAACCTATGTAATTTTCGGGCACAAGGACTCAGCCCCCCCCCCTAGAAAATTTTGCCCGTACGCTTATGCCGTTATGTATGCCGAACATCTAATGCATAGTCAAAAGATCATAATTGCTGTGATATGCGCGATAGGAAAATATTGATTTAAAGAAAGTGGTCGACGTGGATCATATTACACACCCTTGAATGGAAACCATGTAAAAAAATGTAAAATATCATGCAACCTGCGGATTCTATTCGAGTACGTGCGGATTTGCCTTTCTTACACGAAGTATTCCTGCATCGATAGATAATTCATTTTTCGTCAAAAAATCTTCATCTCAAGCAATCATTGCTCCACGCTCCTGTCTGCTCATGATATCATGAGCACACTCGCTGCAGTAGAAATTGTTGATTTTCCGACAAATTGAGTCTCTGTATATTGGCAACTGAGTTTGTAACGGCGCACGCTTCCGAGTTCGCTGGTATTCTGTTGTTGAAATGAGTCAGACATTGAGGACAAAGGCCAGACAATAAGCGGCATTTCCCATTAATCATTGCCGTTTCAGATACTCGAGGAGACTGCTCAAATTCACCACCTCGGAACAACCAGTGAATCCGGAGGTGCAAAGTCAGGCGCCGAACACATTCTCACTCATGCAGGTGCAAAACGAGAATTTGAGGTTGCTCCACCTGGCAAAGGTAAGTTCGAATGATGACATGCCGATAAACATGTGTGACTCATTCGTCTGTGGCGGATGGCATGTCTGTCTGGCCGACGTTTCCTTCAAATGATGGAGGAGGGGATTTAGAAAAAAATGACCTTATCAGGAGAGGGAGAGGAATTTTAGGAAATTAATTTATTCTTCTTAACCTTCAGTTAAAACGGAAGTGTTTCGGAAATTCAATGATTGTTGCGATTAATCGAATATTTGATGAAATGTTTATTCACAATAAAGGAATGAATGGAGATTTATAGGAAGATGGATAAATCAGATTTTATCTGTCTCCGTGCATGTATCGCAGATATCCTATCGCTTTATGTGACCTGTAAAGCAGATTATTGCCCGCGCGGGAAATAAGATTTATCCTAATACACGGGAAGGAACGTAATGTAACATTTACAGTGATTGATATGCCATCATGGGGAATGTTTAGAGAAAACTTTTCATATCTGCAACATTTATATTTGAACATATAAGAAATTCAGTAAGTTAAACAATTTTACATAAAAATGTCTTGAAACATCACACACCTTGGTAAGTAACGAAATGATGGTTAAAATAACCTGTTACATCAGCAACAGTTACTGCAGAAACTGACTGCTCAGCAATTTGAGCAAGCATGGCCAGCCGCTCCGCATGATTGGTGGTCAAAGTCTGTTGACGAACTTCAGCTAACTGTCGTTTGATGGATGCCTTCCACTGGCTGAAACAGTTTCCGACAATGTTCAAAAACGGACTGTATGGTGGTTGCCAATGTAGAGACACATTTGGTGGCAATCTTGCTTCTCCAGCTCTAGCGTGAGCACTTGCGTTGTCAAAGATGAGACTGATGGAGCATCAGGAGGAAATGAATCGCTCACTAGTCATGCCTCCTTCTTGAAGTCTATGTGAGAGAATTCTTCTGGTATGGCTTACAGCAAAAGTCATTGTTAAATTCTTTGAGCGCCTGCCATTTACGACACGATATGCTCGCTCTCCAAGATGTGAACGACCTCGAGAACGCTTTAACCAAAGGTTGATACCTGCCTCATCGATGAATATGAACTCTTTGTTGACACCGTCCTCCATCATCCAATGGGCAAATTCTCTTCTTCTCTCTTTCGTAGTTTGAGAATTTCTCTCTAATGAAGAGTCTTCCAACTTTTTCATTGAGATCAACTGCCCATTCAAAATTCTTGACAGTGTCGTTCGTGACAACCTTGGTTGGTCAGGTAAACTAACATGCAGCTCATATATGATCTGATCAAGTGTGAACTCTGGGTGATTGTTCACAATGCTCACCGCTGTCTCGGTAAGAATTTGGTTTACCTTTATTCTATTTGATCTGACACCTCCTCTCTGAACTGCAACCTCACCGTCTCTTTTGAGAGCTCTACTTACTATTGCCCATGCGGATGAACGCTTTATGCCCAATTGTCGAGCAAGCTCCACAATTCAATAGACCTCACCCAACGGTTTCGGGCATTTAAGATATCTAACTCGTGGAAGCAATCATGCACTAGTTGCGTAAATAGCTATTATGGAGTTTATGCTTTCATTACTTCAAAGTTTCAGATTTAAGAGGCAAGATATAGGTCACTGGCAGGTCACTGGCAAGTCACTGGTAGGTCACTGGCAAGCCATTGGCAGTTCAATGGTGTCATTGAACAGAAACGTGCTCGAAACGAGACTGAATGTTAATTTCCATTGATGCGCGAAGATATGAAAGTCAACAATTAGAAGTATTATTAAGAGCAAATTACATGAGATATCCGACTTATCGCTTTGCTTAAGTTACTGAAACTAGAATGGGCAATAACAGTTTGTTGACGGTCATTTCAGATGCTCATTTAGGCACCGATCTTGGTCAATGTTGTTAGATCTATGGAAGAATCAAATTACTGAAACCTTCAACAGTAGATTCTTGCCTTAGGGTGATCTATTGTAAGTTATTTTACCAAAACTGCTTTTGTATATAAAGAAAGCAATAATATCCTTCATCTTTACAAAGTTCAGTGATTAGCTGCTGGTACCTTACCATTGTCAACCACTGGAGGCGGCCATCGTTTTGGTACCGTTGTCATAACAACACGTCCACACGTACTGTTTTCAATGTCCGTTCAAATCCTAATAATTTCTATGTTCTAGTTCCTAGATTTCTATGGTGTTGAGGCTAGTGTGAATTCACACACGCGCACACGCGAATCAAGAGTAAGGATGAATTATGGAATACGAACATTTTTATAGCATATTTTATGGGGCTAAAAATTGTTGCTGGCCAAATTTAGACAGATGCATCGATCGCATTGACTGGGCGAGTTTTGCTGCTATAGATTCCTGGACTCTTTCTATTTTAATAAGCCGGATCGATTAGCCTGACAACAAAAAGATTATGTGTATTATGACAAAAATCTAGTTCAGCTTCATCAAGTTTACTGATTATAATATATGATATTTAGAAAAATCAACCATGATTGTATGTGAATTGTGTGATTAATGCGATTTATCATATTTGTGTATCGCTAAATGTAACAATTAAGGCCTACTGGCCGAGTGGGTCTGAATATGAATGTTACTTATGAAACAGGCGCGACGTAAAAATGCAAGTCTTGGTGGACGATGTTCCGTCCTGAATGGCCTGGTAATGATATTTATCATTCTATATTAGGACGTATTCTGTCCCATGTGCTTGTCTTTTCCTTTAATGTGT
This sequence comes from Prostheceraeus crozeri, assembly GCA_907163375.1. Lineage (NCBI taxonomy): Eukaryota > Metazoa > Platyhelminthes > Polycladida > Euryleptidae > Prostheceraeus > Prostheceraeus crozeri. The sequence goes on from CAJQUW010003502.1 coordinate 39,125, forward strand.
TATAAAGCGGTTGGGAAGATGTAGCAGCATTGGATACTTTTGACTGTCTCATCAGTTAATTCATGCTTCGACTGCTGTCCTCACGAGTGAATATTTGATATTTCAAGTATCTTCAGGTAACCATGAGTTGACAGCTATAGTCCAGCTCTTATCTTGCGCTTTAATATAAGAATTTCAAATGAGAAACTGATAACGTTATGAAAATAACGGATAGCATCTCTTAGTAAAAAACTTTGTGAAGCATCGCAAACAAGTGCATAAAAAATGGTTATTCTTTTAATATACTGTTTGACAAAAAATCTTAATACTCAGAATTATTTGAGTGATTATTTTCATTGATGAAGTACGCATCAAAGCTAAAACTTCAAATGATAAAAATTTGTTTCAAACATATCTTGCTACCTGTATGACCGCCCCCAGCATTAATGCAAGCTCAAATTCTATTGTGCGCAATTAAGCTATGGTGCAATGTGGAAAAAGGAAGACAACAATGTATCCCGTAATGATGATTTCTATATCTATGCATGTGAAAGACATTTTTGAAATCTCAATCAGCGTACATCTGCATGTGTATTCATAGCATTGCTGCCCGCTTTTTTAACAAAAGGAGTCACAATCTCCGAGAGATGACATTAGCCGTCCAAAGTGCCTTAATGACAATAGCAGCCTTGACTCGTCCATCGTGCCGAAAACCGACCGAAATCATAACTTTATCACGGCTGAATCGACTATGTTCTGAAATGCAGAGGACTGCATTAACCTCACGAGACAGTCTGTGAGAACAAACTCTTCGTCGTAGAAATTGAGGGTAAACCGTGATTACTCGTCCACATCACTCGATGTCATGCACCAACACACCCACCAGTACCTAACAGCTAGCCTACGTGCGATGCATCCAATTCTATGCAAACATGCGTCACGTCCATAGCGAATCATTCCAATAGCCACACATTTTGCGAATTCATCTTCGTGCTTCATCAGGCAGTTACGACTCATGTCAGAAAGACAAATAATTTTGCAATTATGCGTTGTTTAAACTTATTCAAATGTTGATCCTGGTGCGTTACAGGATGAACGGCATCTTCAGATGGCTATGCTAGACAGGGAACATAGAAGTTTGTTTGGGAGTAAGATCGACTTAGAAATTTAACAACTGCCATTGATATTATTAATGACAAGTGTTCAGTTTTTCTCTCAGGCAATATTCACTCTATATAGCAAACATTCACTTACTTTGTTGTCAGCATGTACATATGCGTTGGGGAAGTGAATAAAGATGCATAAGAAATATTAACAACTATTCTATAGCATTGTCAAACTTTTATGAAACACGACATGATTAAAGAATATTAAACAAATAAAATCAGTTTGTTTGGTCATTACAGCGCGCAATAATCGGATGCCAGCTGTGCTTAAATTAGATATAAAAAGCAACACCATAATAGAAAATATCAACAATACAGATTATCAACATGACTTAAATTATTTACATTCCAAAGATAAAGACAAGCTTTTTAAACGGCTCAGTTTTCATTGCCGAAAACGTGGAAATCGAGAAGGATGTATTCTTCAACATCACAGTCTAGCGAGTTCACATTCGATCTTGTCACTGTATTACATAGAATTTAATCTCATGCATAAGGGCTCTCTACTGTAAAGGAAATTCAGAGATATTCAGCAGCAGATCCATTCCTATGTTCATAAGGTCTCCTTGTCAAAGAACTTGTCAACATGTATGTGGCTAATGCGTGGCATTTGACGTTTTAGTCTTTCTTTTCACTTATGTTGTCCGCAGCTTTGACCACATCGCATTTGTAAAGTGACCACGCTCGTTTCAATTGCAGTATTCAGCTAACGAACGATTGTTTTGTACAGTCACCAAGAAGCGGAGAAGTATAGAAGAACTACTTCCTCTGTTGGGTGGTTACAACCTCCTCTTTTAACACTGTACCTCTGAGGTGTCATGAAAAACATTAACGTCTGGAAGAGTTGATTTGAGTAGTACGAGTCTTGTAACTTTCATGTTCCTATCATAATTCGACGTAAAAGAGTGTTCACGCCGGATAGTTCCTGTCAAACTGATCTCAGTGTCACACTTGGATTGTCATGACGGCATTGTTTCCGTTTTTCGTGAGGTTAATGAACTGACTTCCATTCAAATACAGCGACGAAGGTAAAGCATTTCAAATAACAATCTGATAAGTCAGCCGACTACTAGATTAAGCGGTTCGTTTCAGCTCTCGTAGCAAAGTTTTCCATTTGAGAGCCTCTTATTCTGAAATTTGTATTGCTCATTCACTTTTGAAGTTTTGTTATTTTATCACAGTTCTATCATGTCCTTATTTTTGTTTCATTCATACCGAAAATAACTCGATGGCATTTTATTCACCCACGTAACTGTGTGTATTTAAAGTTGTTATCTAACACAATCAGTCACTAGTCCAGGTTTATGCAGTAATTGATCGCATTCTAAATTTGCATGTAACTGTTCAGTGAACTTTATGGGCAGCTAATCACTGCATAGAAAACTTCAGCTAATTATAGACCGACAGATGATAAAAGATGATGACATTCAGGTCAGTTCTGAAATGTTGAACTGAAATCGATTTCAGGACCTCCTTGGTCAACACCTTCGTGAGGGGTCCGAGCAGTAGGGCAGTCGTCACATTGTCCTTTCTACAAAGTCTGTTTTCCACAGATGTGCTTTGGAGAGGTCTACAACTATATGCTCTCTACAATTTATTTGGTACGTGACATAAACCAATATCATGTTCATGCAATAAGCTAATTATAATGTTATAATTGAAATTTTTTAGACACAATCATGACTGTATCTCTCACTGAGTCGTTTGGCCCTTCGCAATTTTCTGAAATATTCTGTAAGCGGTTTTATGAGCTGTGCATACTGATTTGCAAATAGACTAGCTAGAGTTTAGAGAGCTTTCGAAATTTCACCAAAACCAATCACGTTTGCAATTAGCAAATAAACCACGTTCCATAGGATAGGAACACTTTTACAGACTTGAGTAATTAAAACCAGTTTGACCCATTTTGCGCCGTTCTGATGCATTTTGCAAGTACATCGACTCACGCCAATTCATTTCCTGACCTGGCTTAATCAAGCGATCCCTTTCAGAATTAAAACTGAATTTCCGGAAGAAATTCCATCTTTGAAATTACCTTAAATTAAACTATCAAATTTCAGTCATTGTAAACATTCTCATGGCTTGAAATGCTTTGAACTTCGACATGTAGGTCATTTTCCTTCAGTCTTACACTCTCAGACAGTCTGTGGGCGTCCGCTATTTGATATTTCCGTAATCATCTGTTAATAGAATGCACGTAGCGAATTACCAATCATTGTGATTGCAAGACGGTCACATGTGGTAGAAAATTGTGACACCTCAAACAAAACTGACTCTGCAGCATTATGCTTCCAATTTCAAAACTCATGTACGTGAGAACACAGCTGAATCAAAGGACCGGTTTAGTTCTCCTTTGTGCAGATTTTGAAGACACCGATGGCTGCAATTCACTGGTTCTCTAAAGGGGACAAACACTTGTCATCTACCATTGCTTATTGACTTTATTTGCAAGATAACGCAGAATTTTTGTCGCCTTCCGGCTCTACATTTCTGCATTTTGATGATCATGGAAGTTAGTGTGCAGTCCAATTCATAGCATAATTGCTTGATTTACCAAAACAAAGATTTTATCTTAATAAATTGAGTGTTTTTTCCGTGACCTACTTCTTGCGCATCATTAGCAACTTAAAGAGCAAACAACAAAAATGTTGAAATCAGCAGCTCAATATGAAAAAGCCTTTTCTAGAATTAATGAAGTCAACTTTCCATTTAATCAGTCTCGGAATCGAATGACGCAAAGAGGAGACAATATGTATAGGATATCACACTGATTTCAGTAGATAAACGCTGAGAATCGGAGAATAGATAGCTTATAATACTAGTAGATTTTCAAGCAGCGTTTATCTTCGGAAATCAGTGTGATATCCTAATTTATATGACCGATATCTTAAAGGGAATAGAAATTCATAAAACTCGAGCGTTTAACACTCTAAATGTTGACAACATGAAAGACTTGTGTAGTGGAGCTTCCTCAAACTGTGTATTCAATGTCAAGTTTGAGAAGTAAGAGACAATATGACATGACTCAGCATAGTATGATACTTATTGTTGATAAATTATTAAATTTTGTTCAATTTACTAATTTCTCATAGTTTTCAATATTTTACTATGGATCTATGTACCCAGTAGAATAAACGATAATCTACTAGTAGAATAAAACGATTGTATTCTATCGCTAAATATCTACAATTCTACTGATATCGGTCATATAAATATCTACCAAGCTGATCGTGTTCCTGTGCATCACAGCATTCCGAGGAGTCGACAAATACATCACTGTGAAGAGCAATGCGAGTAACGAACAGCAAACATTTATCTTCCATCGATTTTATTCCAATGCATCAATGAGTATTTTCCAATGAAAATGTATCAAATATCGGCTGCCGGAACGTGAGAATCCTACAACTCTGTGGCAACGCCGCTCGGTGCCGGATAACCGGATAGTTCATCATCATCATCAGTCCGTTCAGTTCCACTGTTGGACAAAAGCCTCAGTAGGCTTCTTCCATTCTTTCCGATCTTGAGCTTGACTATTCCATGTTGGCTGTCCACAAAACCTGTCGATGTCGTCTCTCCATCTCGTTACTGGCCTGCCTCTGCTTCTTTTTCCATAACGTGGGGTCCAGTCTGTCAATCTGATAGTCCATCTATTGTCTTGCATTCTTGCGACATGTCCCGACCATCTCCGTTTGGTTTCTTTTGCTTTTTCCAGAACGTCCTTGATTCTTGTCTGCGCTCTAATCCATTCATTGGTCTTCTTGTCCCACTTGCTGATTCCGATCATACTTCTTTCCATCTTTCTTTGTGCTGCTTTAAGCTTGTTCTCCATGAATGAGGTCAGTGTCCATATTTCTGATCCATAGGTGATAGCTGTTGTACACTTTTCTTTTCAAGCACATTGGCAAGTTATTCGTGAATACGTCCCTATGTTTCGCAAGATTCCCGCGTTGATTCTTCTTTGTACTTCCTTTTCTTGAGTTTTGATAGGCTGGATGTTTGGCCGAGATACACGTATTTGTCCACTGCTTTGATTGCTTGGTTGTGCACGTTTATCTGTCTTGGATTTGTCAAAGGTCCGAACATAACTTTAAATTTTCTTGTGTTCAGCTTCATTCCACAATTGTGGCTACTGTCCGTTAACTCTGTCAACATTTTCTGTAATTCGTCCGCATTCCTGCCTATAAGAACTATGTCGTCTGCAAGCCATAGATGTGTTAAGTTTTCTCCATCAATGTTTATTCCTTTATTTTGCCAGTTAAGCTTGTTCATCATGCGTTCTAGTGGTGCTGTGAAGAGTTTCGGTGACATTGTGTTTCCTTGTCTGACTCCTTTTCTTACATCTAGTTTTCTTGTGGAGATTTACTGTCACGGTGTTGTCTTTGATGACTTCAAGATAACCATCATCCATGACTTTTTCTTTTAGTGATTCTAGTATATATTGAGTTTCAACTGAATCAAACGCTTTCTCATAGTCCACGAAGGTGATTTTTATCACATTTCAATTCAATACATGAATAATTTACAACTAATATTAATTTATTATGACTGAGTTGTGTAATGAAACACTTAGCCACTGAGCCAAGAAGGCCACCAGTCCCCGAATTTCCCACATTCACTTGTTGTAGTGTGCAGCTGTCCACGCTGGCTGAAGAGTCAACATTTCCTGATCAAGACTCCTGTACCCAAGCCCTGGCGATGTCCTTGATCATTGCAGTTCTTTCTGCCCTGAGGAGTCAACATTTCTTCATCAGGACGTCTGCACCCAACCCCTGGCGTCGCCCATGATGGAGTCCTTGCCGTTCTTTCTCCGTCTACGGAAGTTGCCTGCCTGAAATGAACTCTAAAGAAGTATTTCAGGAATCTTATCATCATGTCATTCATCTGATTTTCTGATCTATCTTGTTCACTAAAGTACATATTTGCCTGATATTTTGAACAGTTCACTCATAATTCATCTCTACACAGCTTATCAGTAAAATTAAGTTATTACGACAACTGGAATATCATTTAGGGTGCTTCAAGGTCGCCAACAGTGCTAATTAGCCTCTCAAACGACAAATGAAAGTTATCCAACATCTGAAAATCGAAAGAATTTCCTTGAACTTGAACCGAGCGATGTGGGTCCCCGTCAAGATGTCTTGTTTGTTGTCGTCTGTCCGCACTGTGGGCCGTCTGCCCTGCTCTGTTTGTCTGGGACACCCGGAACCAATTAACTTCCATCTCCGGACAACGTAATTGCCGCGGTGCAGCCTCTTCCTCCCTTAGTATTTGACAGGAAGCTGGTGTCACCGCTGCAAGTTAGATCTTCTATTCTCTGATCTTCCTGTGTCAATTCAGCTCAGAGCTTCAATTTTCAAACCTAGAGCTTCAAACTTTCTAATGAATTCTGAAAGCTGAGGAGTTGATGAATGGCCTCCCTGTTGATATTCAGTTGATAAACAGTTCAAATTTCCATGCATTTACAGGATGAGAGAGATCCTTGTATTCCAGGACTCCTCATAATATAGAACTCCGGGACATTATGTATCATCGAGCAATATCAACTGTCAATTTGGACGGCGTTAGACGCTAATGTCCACATAGATATAAGACACACTCCCAGGATGAAAATGCGGTAAATCTCTATGACAATATCAATAATATTAGTCCTGCAGCCAGAGCGAGCTTCTGCAGGGAATGAGGCCGAAAATGAGACTTTCACAGAATGATGTACACCTCATAGTCCGGCCGTCAGAACGAGCTTCTGCAGGGTAAGAGGCCAAAAATGAAACTTTCGCAGAATGATGTATACCCTATGCCAACTACGAATCGGCACGTCTGCCGAGTTCTAGTGAGTTCCTCTTCTTGTTGAAAAAGATCAAAGAAAAGCACATGTGAATACAATGGGACACAGATTGCAGTTTTTGGCTAAAATGAAATATTGTATGTTTTATCTGATTAAACGAAAAGTACTAAGCCTAGAGTCATAATTTTTGACATGGAATGTCTTCACGTCATTTCCTTCAATGCTCATGCACCCCTGGCTGTAAAGCTAAACACATTTAGAATTGGCGAGCCTCTTAATGTTGGCAAACAAACATTTTGAGCAACTTTATCCACATTCAGCCACATTCTCACATACATTGCTGATTAGATGCATGATAAGAGCACATGCACATTATAGAAAATCACCTGAAGACATTCCATGTCAAAAATCATGACTCTGGGCTTAGTACTTTTCATTTAATCAGAGAAAACATACAAAATTTCATTTCAGCCAAAAACTGTAATCTGCGTCCCATTAGATTTACATGTGTTTTTCTTTGATCCTATCTGACAAGAAGAGGAACTCACTAGAACTCGGCAGAAGATGTACATCATTCTATGAAAGTCTCACTTTCGGCCGCGTTCCCTGCAGAAACTCGTGCTGGCTGCCTGACTATATGATGCGTCCAATCGAATCAGTGGAAGCAGCAGAATATAAGCTAATTACATGTTCGCTTCAGGTAAACGTGAAGATTCGAAGTTATTCGAAATTAACTATATCATGGATATTTCCTATCTGCAGGGCATATTACAGTTCATTTAAATCTTCTCTCCCTTCATCAGCCCGACATCAAGATAAATCCTCCACTCAGATCAGTGCAAGTTGAATAAGAAGCCGAACATTTCGAATTACGTTAAGGAAACAGTTTGCCTTAGTCTTTCATAGTAGCATTTTTTTGTTCTAAAAATAACTTAAGTGAAGCGTTTTTGTTTTCACTTTTGTTTTTATCGTGATGCAGTTCAATATATGAATAATTTACAACTAATATGAATTTATTGTGACTTAGTTTTATAATGAATTTATGTCAATCCTTGAAATGCGCAGATCCTCCAATAGCAGAATAGTCTTCTCAAATACATCAAAATGCCTTCTAGCAACAATAGTTCACAGGATGTGTGCAGGTTAAGGTATCATCAGGCGTCAGAGATCTTTAGAAGATGTCGAGCTTGATGTCACGATCTGTTTGCTATATTACATCGGCACCAGCGGTCGTCATAAATTGATTATTGGCTAAAAATGAATTTACTATGTATTATTATCATATGTAATATATGTAATTTATTGTAACTTTCTAAAATTTTGAATAGGAATTTTTTATAAAAGATAGATAGCTATTCTACATTTATCAGAAATCATTTGAGAAGCTGCAATGTAAGTAATCAATAACTAAACCCAAGACAGTGTATCAATGACTAATTTTATAATCAAGTACAGTTTCAAAATTATGTCCGCTGTGTACTTGAATTATATAACAAAAAATTCACATTCAGTGAATGGTGCCAAAGCAATAAGACTAGAAATTGAAATTATGGACAGCAGTTATTGACAAGTGCGGTACTTCATCCTTGCTCACCTTGAAAGGCTTTGTCCCTGTGAAGGGGGTGGCCTAATTTTCCTCTTCCATCTCGAGCAGTCTAATGCATCCAAGGTTGAGGCTCCAATGATCTTAATGTTCTCCATCACATGAAGCTCTCATGTCTTCTTTGGTCGCCCTCTGTTTCTTGGCCCTGGCACAGGCATTTCCAACGCTAGCCGGGTCTGGTGTTCGCGAGGTCTACGTACCACGTGCCCGTACCACCGCAGTCTGTGCCACCGCATGATCCCATCAATCGGATGAATTCCGAGTGCTCCGCGAATGTCTTCATTTCTTATCCTGTCTCTTCTTGCTACCCGAGGAATCTCCGCAACATGTGTATCTATGTTGTAGCGATCTTTTGGCGATTTTTCTCGTTGACTGCCCATCATTCGCTTCCATACAGCATCACTGGTGGCACCATGGTTGTGTAGACTTTTGCTTTTAATTTTGTCGGCATCTTCTTGTCATACAGTGCCCCTATTAATCTTCTCCAGCTTCCCCAAGCCGCTTGGATCCTTCTATTGACTTCTTTGTCGATGGTGCTGTCCTTATCTATCACAGACCCCAGGTACTTGAAATGGCCGACTTTCTTCACCTGTCCTGATGGTAGAAACATCGTTTCGCCATGGTCTTCGGCTGGCATGTACTCAGTCTTATTAGCATTTACTTTAAGTCCATATTGCTCGATTAGTCCGGGAGCCAGCGTGAAGTTGTGCAGGGAACGAGGTAGTACATAAAACTTTCACATAGCATAGTACACCTCTAACCTACTGCAAAACTTCGCGTCTGCCGGATCAGATCATTTGCTTTTCAGAAATAGCGAGGATAACAAAATCCTATGTATTTCCAATAGTAAAATTGTGACATTTAAGGTGTTGACTCCATTTTTTCGAATTTTTGCTCATAAAAGTTACACAAATTGGTATTTTGTTGAATTGGTTATTATAGAAATCATCTATGGATCATGATCTTTCAAATGAGTTATCATTCAGTGACAGAGGATGAAGTAAAGTGTACAAACAGACACTTTTCGTTAAAGTATATCAACAATTTACTGAAATTTCTATGTTAAAATTTGCAGTTACACCAACGAAAAGTGTCTGTTTGTACACTTTACTTCATCCTCTGTCACTGAATGATAACTCATTTGAAAGATCATGATCTGTAGATGATTTCTGTAATAACCAGTTCAACAAAATACCAATTTGTGTAACTTTTATGAACAAAAATACGAAAAAATGGAGTCAACACCTTAAATGTCACAATTTCACCATTGGAAATACATAGGATTGTGTTATCCTCTCTATTTCTGAAAGGCAAATGATCTGATCCGGCAGACGCGAAGTTTTGCAGTAGGTTAGAGGTGTACTATGCTATGTGAAAGTTTTATGTACTACCTCGTTCCCTGCACAAGTTCGCGCTGGCTCCCGGACTAGATGGTGTGATTCCACTTTTTCACCCACCTCTCCAGAGATGGCTTCGAACTATCCACAAGGGCAATATCATCTGCAGTATAGCAATACGGTACTTCATCCAGCAGCTATTTAATCATGCTGAAGAAAGTTGCATCTCAAAGCTCAAAAGCGACTTTTTTGTCATCATCTTTCTAGAGTGTTAAAGACAAAAAATGCGATTGCTTTGTCTGCTGTATGGAATAGTCAAATGTGAGTCAAATGAATCAATTGAAAGGGATTGTGAATTGTTGTAAGTAATTAATTGATTGTAATTGGAAATTGTCGAAATGATTTTGATCAGTCAAATATAATAATTAAATAAAATATTATTATCAAGTATAAAAAATATGTGAAATATGAAATATTAATAAAATAATTATTATAAAAAATCAATAATCTAAATACTAACCACTAGGGTTGTGGGCGGTTCTTCTGCTTCCATCGGCGGTCCGAAATGCCAAACTTTCTATCAAATATATGTTTTACTGTATCATTTCAATTAATTGATAATTGTCAATTAATTCATTTTATCTGTTATCTTAATCACAGCAAAAATACAGAAAAATGTTTAAGTATACAACAGCATTAAGCCAACTCGGAATATTTTGTTCTCTTCTTTACCAATTCAATTCAAACTTTTAATTTCTTTATTAAGAAAATTAAACTTGTAAAAATTACGGATATATCATAAAATAACCGATGCATTTCCAAAAGTTGACCAAAGTGTGAAAAAGTGACGAAGTTAGATAATTCTTGTTCAGAGTATGTTATTTCAAGGTCACGAAATTCCCATTCCCGAGAACTGAGAATTTCGGAATCGCACAGGACGTGGCTGCCCCTTTTCTTAAAATACATCTTCACATTCCAGGAGCCAGCCTCCGCGCGAAAGATTTTTTTGCATCCACTAGCAGCGTAACATCACAGAGAGACTGCTTGCAGCCGACTCATGTCGAGATGTCGTTGTTTCGGCCCTTCTTCATGTTCTGATGTTTTCAGAGATTGTATGATGATTTAGAAATATATATATATATATTTCGAGAAATTGACATTACGGAGGAAGTTTGATCCCTTACAGCATTTATAGATGAAAAGAAATACCGCTGTTTTTTTTGAACGTATATTGAGCGCGCGACATGCTTCGGCCAGTTCTCATTCAGGCGCTACGCTGGACTGAATTACACACATAGAAACACGAAACGAGCACTTATCAGATTGACAATGACATGACAAGACTGAAGACAATAAAGATGGCATTGTAGAAATCACAAACAGCAGTACAATAGACAATAGAAAATGTCTGCTTAATGATGTGGCTACGGAATTGTCTACAAATAACAATAACTTCAAGACCAAGAAAAGGACTTAGAAAATATTACAAAGTAGAAATAATACCAGTTAAGTAAGGGCGGACGATATCGAAGCCAAATTAAACACATGAAGTACAAAATTTAATAATGACATGATTATGAATAAGTGGAATTGAAGAAAGTTACAATACAAAGCTAGAAAGTTATTGATGAAACTGAAGCAAGGACGGACACAAAAGCAAACACAGAGAGACAATGGACGGAGTATTATGGATATCACCAAGGTGAAACCAAATCAATCATAAATTCCTTTTGAACACTTAGATTAGTGGCAAATCTTCTGATAGACAGGGATTCTAGAATACGTAAAGTATGACGCCACTGAGAAGTAAATAAAGCTTTGAAACGAATCACTATATGAACAGTCACGAACTTGTAGATGGCGTGTGATCGCAGCATTTGGAACTCGAGTTGATCTCGGAGGCAGCGAACTTCATTTGATATTCACTTCGGCGATCGCCAAGACGCCTTTCAGTTCGGCCCACATACTTGCAGCCACAAGTACACTCGAATAAATACATGTAGATCATGTTGTGTTGGGCCTTCACTGTAAGTTTGTCTTTTGGCAACGACACAGGGATTTTTTGTATGCGCGAAGATAGAATTTTTTTAAAAAAAATAGCGGCATTTCTTTTTCTCTGTAATAAACATTAATAATTAAGTCACTGCAAGTTTTCGACTCTATATTTTTTCTTTTCATTTGGTTTTAAAGAGTTCGATTAGAACTGTGAGAGTCATTTGCAAGTACTGGCAAAATTAATATAAAAGAGGCCTGTGTAAGAAATTGTCAAGTTGTTTACTGCTATAATATGGTTCCTAATGCTCTTTAAAATTCGAATTGAATTCTAAAAAACGAACATTTACATAAAAGATAGATGAGGAAATATGCCTTGACTGTTCATGAAATCAAAAATTGTTTTGAAAGAAAGTCAAGTTGTTTATCATAAAATCGTATAGAAGGTTGATCAATACATTTCGACTACTCACACCATAGCCATTATCAAGAAAAGAATTCATGGTAATTACAAAAGATTTAAAATTTGATGTAGAGAATCATAGAATTAACACTGTAAAGACTTATAAACATGAATGATATCTATTATGCGTAGAATGAAAAGATATCTGGCAGCAGAAATGTGCTGCTAACCCATCTCTCCCCAATCTCCCAACCAAAAATTCATTATGAAAAATTACATGTACAAAAATTCTTTCAGCCCTTCACATTCAGCTCGCCTATTCATCGAGGGCTTAAGCTTCCGTATAAAGATGGATTCCTTGAGTCTTAAATTTGGTTCATCGTCTGCTGTTGTTAATATCTTTATATTAAATTTTTTATTTTTGCATGTTATTTTGTGGTTAAAAATAGATGAGCGAGAAGTATTTAAATGCTCTCTGATGCGGATATGAAGATGGCGAATCGTACTGCCGATATAGATTTGATGACATTTATCACATTTCACTTCATATACAGTATTTCTTCTGAAGCATAATTTCGGATCCTTAATAGCACAATTTTTGAGTTTACATGTATTATTTTCTCTTCGTTTCCGTAGTATCTTTCCCAGTGTTTTTGTTAAAGCAAATTGAAAAAAACATTAATAAATGCTTCAATGTAGCTTTTCACCCGATGTACCGGTACGAATGGGTTCGGCTAACCACAGCCCTACCAGCTACTTATTCTCTACTTATTCTCTTGTGGCTTCTCAATTATTTTCTCAAAAGCAAAAGACATAAAGATTTTATCAAAAAGAGCGTTTCTCTGCGTTTACGTGGTTTCGATATCATGAGAACATTTCATTTTTTATCTAGATAGGTGGCTATACAACGGAATTATCATTTTCCGTAACCGGCACAGATGAACGTATCGATGCCAACTGTTAGAGATATTTTCGTCTTTGGTGGCAGCTTTGATACATTTTGTACATAAGAAAGTAGTGCATTTGTAATCTTATGATAAATGTTGCCAACCGATCACATCAAGTATCAGATAGATGATAATGAGAGCCCTAAATGATAAGTCATACACAGCTGACAGTTTCAGATAATGACTGTGATATTTACTTCCCGACTATTTCAAACAAATTGTGTTATTTTCATCAAAGCGCGTAAATTTATCTCGAACCTAAATAAGACTTTCATCGCTGTTCGAATCATAGAAGCACATGAAAACACGTCAGCAAATCTTCTTCTACTATTTGTAATGATTACATGCTTTCATAGTTGAAGGTCTTTTTAATTGTCTGCGGATAGTAGAGCCTCTGAAAGTCTAATATTTGCCCTGGCCAAGAAGCCTACATGATGTCCAGAGCACTATGTGTATCGTATGCCTCACTTCTCACTTGTAACTTGACGGTCTGGAAACCTCTTACATAAATCAATGCACTCGTTGTTCTGGTAGGAAAAGGTCGACTTATTGGCAATTTGACGCTTTGAATTTAATTATCAGAAATTCACAACTGTTTTTGAGGTCATTTAAACTTCCTTACTGACTAAGAGTTACGTTTTCTATATTTGAGCGGATTCAGAGTCGCTACAATGCAATGGAATTATGCATCACTGATTCATTCGATGAGATACGTCTATGTGCGGGTACTTTGTTCTTGTAGCTCTCCACATCATTGCAAATGCCTCCGAATTGTCATCATCCCAGCATACAATTAAAAGATTCTGTCTAATTCGCCTTGGCCTGACTTGGCCGATGAACCGATAGAGGTCTCCACTTCGGTTCGATTCTTTCTCAGGCGAGTGCGAACGAGGAATCAAAATTGATACTTATTATCATTACAGCTCTTCTATCTACTGTATCAACTATTGTATCATCTATTGTTCCCGCTGCTATTCTCTGACTTCATGCCTCATGCGTATTTCAGAGCCTGTCGGGCTTGATGAGGGAGAAATTAGCTCAAAGGACTTATCCTAATCGGGACAGACTGTTGCCAGAACGACGCTTTGTAAACATGAAGAAGAGAGGTCAGATAGACGGTTCTGGATGGGGAAAACGTCTTCCTGTGGATGATGAAGACGTGCGAATGTCGAAGGATTATGGCAGTGGCAGTGGTGCAGGTAAGTTCGAATCCTTCTCAACAGTCGTGTAAAACAGTGTGCTCAGTGCTTGAGGAGATTGTCTCATAGGATATATAGGTAGAGTGTCGACTCAAAAAAGTATCTGTATACAGGGAAAATCTTATATGGAAAGATTCAGCTTTTTGCGGAGATTAGGTTCCCGTGGTCCAAAAAATTATTTGAACACTTTTGAAAAAGCTAATTTTTTGCCACTTTATATACTACTGAGATGACTACTCTCTATAAGTAGTATGAAACAAGTTGGATATCAAAAGGAATGAATGTTTGCTAATAAGCATCCTAACTAAGCGGAAATCTAGGTGATTATCAAGGGAATTTCATGAATTGTATTATAATGGAAGTCTTCATGAAAAAGTCGCGATTTTATTCGTTCATTCTTGGCTGAAATTTCAGTTTTTAATTCAATTTTCACCGGCATTTATGATTCACTAAATTTATGTTTCACTTCTTGAATCTGAATAGTGATATGGACCCATTTACATCTTTCAAAGTTAAATGAAATCATTATCTTTGATTATGCGATTTTACTCTGCCAGTGTCAGGTTGCCTGTGATATGATCTCGCTTAAGAAAACACTATTGAGCATGAAAGTAATAGGAACCCACTGAATTGCTAATTTAACAAACATCACCTCTCCAAGGCTGTCATGACACGGAGAATTTGTAAAATACAATCATTCCTTCTGTAGTGATATCATGATCGCTCAATTCCGTTGTAATTTCTTCAAAACTGCAAAAATTTGCATATTTCACATTTGGTGACAATACCACCTGTATCTCCCTTGAGTTCCCTTGAAGATTCTCTTCAGGTTCAGCATGAAATAATTATAGGAACCCATCGCATTGCTAATTTAGCAAATATTAAATCTCCAAGGCTATCATGAGAATCTGTGAAATACCATCATTTCCTTCTGCATTACAATCATGATCACTCAATTCCGTTGTAATTTCTGCAAAACTGCATAAATGCGCATATCCAACATTTGGAAACAATTCCGACTGCATCTCCCTTGAGTTCATTTAATAAAATTGAAAGTGCATACACATTGGGAATTTAATAAATGCGGAGTTACCACTCTACCTAATATACCTACTCTATGTTTCATATCTCAACATAAACTCTTGTAATACATGTCTAAATATTGAATAACAATTCAAATAGAACAATTAAATATTGAGTTCCATCGTCAGTTAAAAAATGGGAACAGACCTGAATATCTTCTATTTCATCCAATATCAGGAATCATCAGCAGATATTTATTAATGTACATGTATATCTTATATAGTAGATGTTATATACTCATGCAACTTTAAGTAGGGAGTTGTGTCGATGTTCAGAGATGTAAACTTCAACTGAAGATACATCTCAGTATATAATTATTCTATTTGCATTGTGTTTACAAATGCAAAAGCAGATTTTTTTAAATATTTCCAGCGCACTAACTTGGGCGATCTGCCAGGAATGTGTTTAAAGTGATGTCCAATGCATACCCGTCGAAATTTCACCAACTTGATAATTGCCAATCTCATATTGAATAACAACAACAGAGCATCCCTAAAAGCGGCCTTAAATGAATTTCACAGACTGGCAAGGTTCAGCTCCTCTCCACCTATGCCGGATTCTAGTCTGTAGATGAGGCACGTGCGTTTGACCGCAGCAGCCAGTTGTCTCGTGTTCTCGCTAAAGCAAACACCTTTTTCGATAGACAATCTTGTGACTGGAGCAGTCACCGTGGGTGCTAGTGACGAAGGAGATACACTGCCACCCTAATTCACTACCCTTGGGATCATTTTGGATGTGCTTCCGCCGCTCAGCCGCCACCAATGTCGACTCCTCCGAAGTACTCGATTCAGAGACATGTAGATTGTTTAGCGGGTGTACCACAGTGAAGTCTAAGGCACCGGGACGACCAAGGCACCAATCCGGCAGGAGCACATCATCTGACCTTGAATTTTCTGCCACAGAACCACAACCAGAGACTTTTTCAGTTGGTGAACGCAAAGTCGCAGATTGGCAAATGCATACAAATTGAGGAGATGTGTTTACTCTGTTCACACTGACTGACTGTGGGTCAAGGTATGGCCGGGCACACAATTCTTGCAGTGAAGAACTGAATGAATCGGTTTGTTAATGGTGAAAGTGGATCATCGTTTTCTTTACAAGATGAATCTTCGGAATGCAGAAAATGCAAGGATGACATATTTGCTGGCTTAAAGTTGCCCAGGGAGGTCACTCCACCTCTTATATCATTCCTTTTCGATTTTACAGCTTCTTAGACCCTAATTTTACTGCGCTTGGATAACGGCAGAGTCCGGAAAATGACAATTCGATACACGAGCTTTCGCTGGATTTGAAAGTCGATTCCTACGCTATTTTAGCAAAACTGCTGCAATGTGTGCAGCGAATGTCTTCAGTCAGCAATTAGCCGATGAGCCAACAAGGTCGCAAACAACTGTACACTACCTATTCAGCTGTTGATAAAAAGGAGGTAATTAAGTGGCTGAATAGTAAATTAGTCATCTAATCTCGAGTAGCGCGGAACAAGCTCTGCAAGAATATGTTAGGACAAGCTGGCATTGTCCTGTAATGTCATTCAGTAGACGAGAGGAAGTAAAAGACAATCCAGACATGTTAGAGACGAGGTTTGGGAGAGATTGCATTACTGCGCAAATTGCTTGATTGAGCAGTTCCACAACGTGGAATGACAAGGTCTTCAATCACCGAGTCTCTGCGCATCCAATGACATTGTTGATTCTTGTAAGGATCAAACAGGTCCGTTTTGGTCATATTTGGTGAACTCGGGGCGCCCAGTAAGTCAAGACACATGCAATATCTCGTTTCCATCCATCCATCTTCTGTTAGAGTCAAAGAAATAAACGAATATAAGAAGAGCTGCGAAACAAATTTCACAGCATTCTTTAAAAGTTAAAATCATTTCTTGCTGGCGTCTCGTCCGATCTCAAGACTTTGCAACGAAACTCGAGTGACAATGCATATCATGGCATGCTACCACTGCTAGCGATCTATCATATTGTGACATCAATCGCAGGCATAGCTATCTGAAGGCTATCTGCACGATTGCGTTGTATTGAACTATATCATCGATATTTGCACAAGGTCAAAGCGCCAAAAGTAAGCTGATATGAAGTCGTACATGAAATAAAAGCTGCAGATCAAAATATAATGGACAAAATTCGAAAGATGTGACGAATCAAATACATCGCACTTAAAATGAAAAAATGTTTATAATAATGAAATAGAAAATAATACCAATAATGATGAGACTAGGGAAATAAAAGAATCATCTGTTTATTCTTATTGTTTATAACATTTTTCTTAATTTTTCTTTTATATTTGACTTTCATCATTATTTGGTTCATTTATTTTCAATTTTATTTTCCTTCGTCTTAGGTGATCTATCAACTTCTATGGCATTTTTATTTTTGTTTTTCGTTTCTTTTTGTTTAACTTTCATATCTTTCGTATTTGATATATTTTATGTTTCATAATTTTTCGATTTTTTTCAGCTAACTCACTTTTTTACATCATTTTAAAATCTCCTTTTTTTTACTCTTCTGAGTGGATGATTTCGAACTCTGTGTTGTGCACACAATTGGTTTCATTCACTTTTCTCAAATATGTCTGTGTAGCTTAAGCTGATCAGTTCTCGTTTCTGATGGTTCTATTTATTTGTCAACTTTTTTGGTACTGAGACTTCAGATTGGGGAGGTGATTCGCTCTGCAATTGTCAATAACATTCGATAATTGATCGTTAAAATGAATCAATTCGCTTTCCCGCAGCTACATCGACTTCGTTCCATATGGAAGAATGAATCTGGCAATGATTAATTCAGCATAATTCAGTAAAAATGATTAATTTCCGTGTCATCAATGCGACTCACCATTGCAATTCGTGATCTGCACTACGCACCGTGTCAAAATCAACTTACAAGTCGATTCCATAACGAAACGGAATCAAATCAAGTGATATTTTTCCTACATCAAATTATTCACGATGCAATCCCAAGAGTCAGCAGTTTTCGTGAGGAAACTTTCAACTGCGAAAAGCTATCTATATCTAACTGCACAACATGCAATTTCAGCGGTCTTGTTCAGAAAGTTGCCATGATGACCTGAGTCGAGATTATGATGAGGAATATTAGCTGAAATGTGAAAAGATGATGCCTTAGCCTGAAATAATAATAAAAATATAATTGTAAAAGCCAAGTATTTCGTTTCTCTGGAGATACATTGCTATTCACGATATATTGCAGCCTTAGGCTAGCTCGGTTGTCAGGTTATGCTCAGGTTGGCATCATATTAATTTCCTGGGTTTTGGTGATATATGTGCAGACCTGAAATCGTGAGAGCATCGGCTTGCTGTTTTGAATCAAAGCGATGAGACAATTTCTGTTCTGATGCTCTTCATGTCAACTTCCAGTGATTTTCTCGTGCAGACTCGAACACACCATCTGGAGATCGAAAAACCAATCACCTTGCCACTATGCCATGGAGATCGCAGGACCAATCACCTTGTCACTATGCCACGGAGATCACATGTCTATGCAGCTTGTCAGAATAATAATATAAAACATGATGAACATGGAATTTGAGTTTTATGACAAATATTCTAAGTTTTCGGTCACAATTCTCGTGCATTTGAAAGATAATTCCGTGGGCCACACATAAAATTACCCAACTTACTCATTCCTCGGTGATCCTAATAAATAACAAGATCGCAGCTTTACTATCCGAATCTGATGATGACGAATACCGCCGGTTTCAATTTCACTTTCGAGACAGCAGAAACAATCTGTGCTAAGTTCCTAATCATCTAAAAATAGTTCCACTTTATTTGCTGTCCAAACAGTGGCGGAACTTGTCAAACTTGTGACGCGAAGATGTCGAACACGGACACGCAATTAAATTTCTCACTGATCTTCCACCTGGGTCAAACGTTTTGTCTCCGCAAGTGTGTACTGCTGCTTGTCTCAAGACAATTTATCTAAATGAATTATCTACGGAAGGATCCTTTTTATAAGAAGTTAATAATTCTCTCTCAAGTGTCCCGTGCAAGTTACATAACCAGCTGGTCAATGTGCTAATGTTGGTTTTCGATTCGAGATTCCTCCAAGTTCGCTGGACTGTGAATTGGAATTTCTTGCTAGAGCTATCGGGATCTCTTCATTTCGGGGATTTCGCAGTTCGAAGAGCAATCAGCTCTGCAATGTTAGAATTCAGTTTAATGGCAGCTTGCTAAATAGCAAGGCGAATTAATAGAATTATAAATTTTAGGCTGTAACTCAAAATCATTAGAGCTGTAAAGCTAAGGAAAGACTTGTGCCCCACTACATGCTTCAACTTTTACTCGCAGCATCACGGTTGCAGGAAACTATAGATATCCTAGTCTTATTCTAGCCACGTCACTTAGACAGGTGGCTGATCATTCACGCCTCCTTTATTCCCTTCGCCGCAGCGGCCTTGTGGTAGAGTGTTCACTCCGCGTCCGGGAGACTTGGGTTCAAACCTTGGTCGATTCAAACCCAAGACTCTTAGAATAGATATACTCGGCATTCTTGTTAAGCAAAGACGACAAATGAATAAGAATGGGTTAAATATAAACTCGGCCACTAGAATGCGCACGCTTTGCATCAACTATGTTCATTTATTTTATATTTCCAGGAAAATGAGACACTGGACTGGCAAAGGCTGTGGAAGTAATCAATTGATCAGCAATTAGCGAATTCAATGCGTCCGACATTCACGATGTCGACTAGACGTCAGTGCGTCTTATTCATGACATGATCAAGAAAAATGACCAGCCAATTGGGAATCGAACCCATTCATCACAAGGCCGACTACCATCAAGGCTGCCGGTAACGAAGCACTAGAATCATGATTGTACCAATAACAAGTGCAGCTTTATGCACCCACATCGCATCCAAGATGAACGCCAGAGGCATTGAATTCGTTAAATCGATGCTCTGAGGTCGCCTGGGAGCAGGAATAAATGCAGGCACACCTTCACAAGGCTTTCATTGTCAAGTCAACATTCTCTAATGCCTTAGGCCTTCTTCTCGCGAAACACACGTGTCTTCAAGTTGTAGGTGCTTTGATCTGGGATCTCATGTTCACCTTCCACGCTCCGATTCACTTCTATCGGAGACTTTAATTCGGTGACACTCCGGATCTTGATATTCAATTAATTTGATTCCTTATTCACAATCAATCATTCAAAATGTGAAGATTTGTCCACAATTGTCAAACAATGGACTCCTTATTTTCATCTGGCAGTAGATCCTAGCTGTACATTTGATGAAACTGTCGAGTTTGACTTTCATTTGATAAATCATTTGATGATATTGATAAATAACTTCGTAAGAAAGTGACTGTTGAGAAGGAGCCGAACTGATGGTTCGTCATTGACTTAATTTCGTTTCTCTAGGGATTAGTTGTCTGAAAATGAAAATATCTTCCTCTCAATTAAACATCGAAAAATCAAAATTATTTTATCATCTACGCAGAATTCGATGTATCGTCTGCACAGACAGAATAAGTTGCGATTTTTCATTCTGGAATCAATTGAATGCGGCATTGCATCCTTGTAGATCGATTATTACAGCAATAAGTCATTATTTTGTCTGACTCCCGATAGACGAACTTTTACTATCATCAGCAAGTCATCTTGGTGGTGTCGCAGATTGATAATGCTTTTCCGCGAATCGGTAAGAGCCAAAAGTACAGTTGGAATGATGTTAACAATGCACTCTTCCCGGAACTCAAATGCTTTTGTTTACAGGATTTCCATTCCGGTAATGGCCATCATGGTGCGGTGTTAAATTCATCATTCATACCACCGGCTCACTTTTTCATAACTGTCAACTTCAACAAGCGCAATAAACTACGTCGAAATTGATACTACACATCATTATGAGTTTGACATGTCATTAAAGAGTGATTCTAGCGAGCAGATATCAGTTAATTGAAGTTCATAATTAAATCAACTTGACTTTCTGTGTTGAATGCGCCCCTATCGAGCAGGTAGTCAATCAAGCACCGCTACAAAGAACAATGAGGCGACATCATCGTGAAGCACCGTGGAGAACTCATCGGGCCTTCAAGGATTTCTTTAGATACTCTAAGCATATATAGAACTGTTACAGAGAACTATTTGGTGCACGCAACCTATTAGCATCTCTATCTTGCAAAATGCAATGTGTTCCCTTAAAATAATTCTTAGACAGTGCTTTGTGCTTTTTTTACCCAAGTGCGCATGATTTACTTGCTTCAATAATTGATCATTGTGATGCATGAGCTCATGTCAGAAATTACTAAACAGCGACAATTTAGGTGAATCACCTAAAACATAGAGTGGGGATATATATAGGTAGAGTGTCGACTCAAAAAAAGTATAATAAAGCGTTTATTCTTTGAAAAATGGAAATCGAGAGTTACAAGAAAAAGTCACATGAATACAATCAGTAATAGTTGTCAATAAGTTGAAATGAAATTACAAGGAGATAACGTGTCAAACCAAAACACTCATTAAATAGCCGACAAGAGTACAGGAAAAATGCTCTGCTACGACGCACTGTTCGCCTTCTTGGCAGAAGAAAGCGTCCTGAGTTTGCTTGGGTGGGCAAGTGTCGATGCAAGTATCTGTAAACAGTGAAAATTTTATATGAAATGATTCAGCTTTTCTGCGGAGATTACGTTCCCGAGGTCCTAAAAATTGTTTGAGCAGATTGAAAAAGCTAATATTTTGCAAATTTATATACTATCGACATGACGCCCACATATAAGTAGCATGAAACATGTTGGATATCAAAGGAATGAATATTTGCTAATAAGCATCGTAAATAAGCGAAAATTGAGCTGATTATCAAAAAAATGATCCGTATTATAATGGAAGTCTTCATGAAAATGTCGCGATATCATTCGCGCTTTCTTGGCTGAAATTTCAAGTTTCTAATTCAATTTTCACGGGCATGATTTTATAATTCGATCACTAAATTCATGTTTCATTTCTTAAATATGAATAGTGATGTGGGCCTATTTACATCTTTCAAAGCTAATTGAAATCATTGTCTTTGATTATGTGATTTTCTTTTCTCTAATTCTTTTTTTAAACTTATATGTAGATTATTGTCGCGGTATTTGCTTACAAATTAGTTACCGAAAAAACCACAACTCATGAAAATAAACAAAAAACACCATTGCTCTCAATGAATCTAGATATTTTATTGGATTTTTTATTCACCTAAATAAACAACCTAAATGAAATTATTCACCTATAAAAAAACTAAAATGACAAAAATAATCACCTAAGATGTCGGTGTCTAGATGCGTCAATATTCACATACAATGCTACATGCATTTCATGCAATTGGGCCACTGACTACTTAGCTCTCTACAGACAGCTATTCCGACTCAATCGTTTGGCCACAACCATGAGAGCAGACTTTACTGATTCCCTCATTCACCAAGTCACTTGCTTGTCGTAATATTTTGATTTGAATGGTTGATGATGAATTGCAATAAGCATTTTATTTGTGCAGTTGTGAATGTACGGATTGAGTTAATGCCAACGCCAGACAGCCGGTTGTGTCGTCGAAGATTGCAAATTTGTGTTAGAGCATCATTTATTTTAATATTCAACACTCACTCTACACAATTTATTTGTTTTATTTCGCTATGTTTCATCTCATTTATTGTGAGGAGGGGAATATTGCATATCTAATTAATCGGCACGAAAAGTGCGTATTTATCGGTACCTAAAGATCTTGCGGCCTTTTATCAAACGCCGTGTATGAAATTGAGACTGAATAAGCAGTTGTTTCAGTTTTGCCCCCTAGTTACTTTTGCGCAGGTTAAATACCAACGCTGTAAACAATGTACGCAAATACATCGGTTTACAGAACCTCACAGTTGAAGGTCAAGAAATCAACCTTTCCTGTCAATTGTATTTGCTGCTGACATAATGAGCATGCTAATGCATGGACAGCAGCAAATCTATGGACTGATCGCAGATATCCAAGCGATACCTGTTGTGATATGATTACCAGCTGCATGTCCTTTATTCATCAGCTTAATCTCTTCTGTAGAGCAGTTGTAACGTTGATGTGATAAGCCACTTAAAGCTGCTGGCGTAGAGTAATTAAAGATACTTGCTTGTCGGTCTCATAGAAATTAACAAAACCGTAGAAAGTCTACTTATATAATTATGGATTATAGCAGTTTTTGCTTTGACATTTCACAACTTAAAAGATGTCTATGTGTAAGATGAAATCATAGTGGCTAAATAATTTATAGAAAGCTATGTAAAATTATCATTGTTCAGACTATCTATGGTACTATCTGCTAATAAGCGGTCATGAAATGGCTAAGGTACGCGACCTCCAGTTGGATCATTGCTGACCTCTAAATAGGCATATAAATATAACATTGCTAGATAATAGACCTCCAGTGGTATTGGAAATTTGATAAATTGCCTTGGCGATCAGTCCAGGTGATAGCATTCTAGCTGTCTATGGCTAACGTAACAGTTAATTCATGGTCAGAGTTTGATTAGAAATTGAATATCATCACTTTCCAATTAAGATGCCTGCTATACTACCCAAGGAATTGAGCATTATCAAAGGTTGCCGGAACGGTTTGATGTTTTCCCTCCGTGTACCCTTCCTGTTGACTTCCGATGACATTTTCAGAGGGAATCGATCACTCGACCGTCAGATCACAACACTAAGGCTACAGCCACTGCACCACGGTAGTCATTTTCTTAATGAATGAAAATTGTATAATTTATACACGATGCGGTCAAGTTAGAGCAAGCAGATAAGCAAGTGGTAAATTTATCGCATGTTTCATGTAGACCATTAGGGATCAGATATAAGGTGTGTGTGCGAGAGAGAGAGAGAGAGAAATCTGTGCTTGCATCACTTATTAGAGAATCTATGAACACATGTCACAAACGTGCGTGTTATACAAAAAAGGCCAATCTTTAAAATTAGCAAAAATCAAGAAAATCCACCAATAGACATGCGATTCTTTCTCTCAGCTGTGCGGGTCTCGATTTCAGTATGGTACTAATTTCGATGACTCATCGGATGCAGAGGACATTTAGATATCGCGAAATTTTGGCGAAAAGCTCATGGTGTGAGACTACATGAGTAAGTTCGTGGGTCTGTATACCGTATTCAATAAGATTTGCGTGCAGATTGTCGAGTCCAGTTTCATCTACTGTCTAAAAGCAATGGTAACGACTGACGAATATGAGAACAATAGAATTTGTTGACATTTCATTGTACTTTTTTCAATCAAATATGATTTGCAATTTCCATCTTTCTTTCTATGAGAAATATTTTTTTCTTGCCCTTTCTAAAGTGAAATGTTGGATATACAAATGACGTACAAAATTGTGTTATATAAATCACCAGCTGAGGTTAGTGTAAGGACCCTCTTAAAACATGTGAAGTATAATGAACAGATGCATTATCTTTTTATAATTCTTTTTTCAATTTTGAGTTGCGTTGATAATGAAATGAAAGGTAGCCGACTCTCGACTTCTGATGTTAGTAATAAATGATATCATTTAAGTTGAGTGTCTGCGCCAATTTTATCACGACGTAATTTTGATGAACTTATGTAACTTTGACTTAACTTGACCTTTAGATCTTTTATCTTGATGACTTTATCTTGACTGCGTTCTATCTTATCTGTCAACATCAAAGTGTTGTTTTTTTTCTCTGTAACTTCCTATATGAATTATCTATGTTGAGGTAGCAGTGTATTCCAGTGTGTTCCGAAGAAGCGCCTTTAAATGACCCAGACGTATTCTTACTTCGCACTCATTTTTCCGAAATCGTTTCCGTTCCAGAAACAATATAATTCTTGATTACTTAGATAGCAAGATATTCATTTGACTTTGTCAATGATTTGTTGTATTTATATTACAGGCGCTTAAATCAATAACCCTCCAAGCAACTTAATTGTCCGTTAAGTACTCATCAATCGTCTGTCCATAAAGATGAATTACTTTTGATCTTTGGAAACGTCACATAATAATCCAGTTTGTGGTATTTTCTATCCTCAATTGTTACATGTAGTAAGATGACCTTGAGAAGATGAAGCTTTTGGAAGTCCAGTTAACTCACCTCATTAGATTATCTTTTTTCTCTTTGATTTATATTTTGATGATTGTCACATTGAATACCTTAGTTTTCCTGACCTGGTAGTGTAACACATTTTGCATGAGAGCTTACAAAGAAGAACAATAAAAATATAACCAACTATTACTGTGATGCCTGAGAGTTTTCAATCCTTGCCGTTAAAAGCGTGAATGGTGTCACTTGATATTTCTGTGCTTTCTATCCGACTCACTGTAGAGGGACACACAAATAGGTTAAGTCGTTGTACTGGTAATAACTTACTCCTGGAGGGTCCGAGTTGACAGCAAAGAAATACTGGTTGAGAGCACTAACAGATGATGAAGTTCAATAGCACAGTATAATAATGTCAAAACATGTTCTGTAAGTTATTCAAATAGATAGGTATGAATATCTGAAATTGTCGTTGTCTACGAGCTGTTTTGGTAGATTCGATGAGATAGTGACCAGTTCTCGGTAGTAGCTTGGGAATTAATTGATGCAAGGGATGCCTTCTTTCAATCTCAGCTGATTTGAACAGTTTGCAAGCCAGGCGCACCCTTCGCAAGGTCGAATTCTCAAAATTGTCTCAACAACCTTCAGCACCCTGTATGATGCGATGACATCTCTTTGCTACTGAATTTAGCTTATTTTGAAGGTGAGCTGGCAAAGACACAAAGACGGCTGATGCATAGTCTATGATACTCAATATGATACCGTGCATGAGAATGGTTGGAGATAGGATTGTACGAAGGACAATCAAGGCATACATGTGACTGCTCCACTTCCTCAAAACAGCAAATGCGTGCGTATCCCACGTCAATGAATCTGAGAAAGTGACACCCAAAATCCTCATTTCTGTTGCTTTCACATTATCGGGCACAGAAATCGATTGTAGACAAGAAGAAGAGATTTGATAGTTTGACTACGGAAAATCACTGAACTTCCAATTCAAAGTCCTTTTTAACGCCCACAGAATTAGATTCATCTGTGCGCGCTTCGAAGCAGATAAACAAAATATTTAATTCTGTGGTAACGCTAGATTGTTTTCGAATTGGGAGGCATTCACTTGATACGTCGAGTTATTGAACGGCTATCCCAAGGAGACCAGAATCAAAGCCTTGACACTTCACCAAGCAAATGAAAGGAAAGAGATCGGTGTTTTTTTTTAATCTACATATTGTTCTACGAAAATGATCGTTGCTAACGCAGGCAACGGAATTTAGGAATGACTTGCTGGACGCTACGAGTAACATCCTCAAACCCACTTTGCGGCAATCATGGAATCATTGCTTTTAGGATCTGTGGGGCATTTTACTGAATGCATTTGCCATTTTCCTCGTTACCTTCGCTATGTATATCTGAATATGATCTTTTAATTATTGGGCTAATGCTATTCCGTGAGCTGGTTGAATTGGTTTTCTAATATCATGCAATGCATATTCTCGACTGAGGGAATAGGATTCTGTTTGATCATTATCCACAAGTGTCTTTCCGAGTCAATGAATGCCCACCAAATTACATTACATTTCTCCTACCATAGCATTGTCTTTCGGAGAGATCTTTATACATGCAATAATAGTGCCTACATTTATGTCACTGTATCAAAAAATGAATTTCATCACTGAGATGCTGCGAGACCGGAACATGTATCTGTCTCGAAAGGCACTTTCAAATAGGAAGAAAACCAAACATTCCTGGTTATATTGTGTTATCCTAAGCCTCCATCTTCCTGACTTGCAGCGTTACAAAAAGTTGCAGATGCCCATTTTATAGTAATTTCTACACTCCTAAAGAAAACAAAATATTAACTACCAGTAAATAATTAATTTCATTAAATTAAAGTTTGTTTTAACTATAATGAATACATTCTTGGTCTATTATTGCTGTTTTATTGACGAACATTATGACATGATTATGACATGATTGTTCTATGCGCTATGTGGTCTACAAAGTCACGTGCCCTGCATGTGACGAGTATTACATAGGTTCCACAAATCGCCCGTTTGCTGACCGTTATGCTGAACATCGTAGAAGCGTTTCAAATGGAGAGAATAAGAGTGCCATCTCAGATCATATTGTCCAATTTCATAGCAATTTGACCCTTAGGTTAGAAGATTTTATTATTGAGTTTATTGATCGCTTCAGCGACCCTGTTCTTACCAGGATCGCTGAAGCGAACTATATTAAATCGTATGGTCCGATACTCAATCGAAGCATGAACTGACGAGCTGTTACTAGCCGTATATAAACTCATTGTATTAATGGCTGGACTTTGTTGCCCATGATTAAGTCGGTGACGGACGAAACGTTGGGTTTTTAACGCTCATTTTAATTTCAATAAATTGTCTAAAAAAAGCAGGGAGAGCCTATTTTGATTCCAATCATGATCATGACATCGATCGTATTTGCTATCAAACGATCTTTCAAACAGCGCAGGACTACAGGTTCAGTTAATTTCATCAAACCTCGATCGTCCCAAAAATCTTCACTTATAGATAGTTTTAGAAAGATGTTAAAAACTTTCACGTGAAAGTGCTATGACGTTGTAAGTTTCAAGTTCAAGTGTCTGTGATCTCGAACATGTTTCAAAATGTTAATGCTTATCGCTTCTCTGTACATGTCTGCTTTCATGAAAGATTTTCTCAAGTGTTTTCGTGATGCTCGTTATGATGTTATGATAGAGTGTGCGTCCGATCATTTTCCATTGTGCAGTGATCATCTGGAATTGTACTAACTGTTGTGGTTTTATGTAACTATGTGGCCTACATGCATTCTAAAGCGCTTTATATCACGCTACTGTGATTGAAATTCTGTTTTGCAATCTTAACAACTGGTACATTCAAGTTGACATAAGTTGACGAAACTTAAACGATTTCAAATTAAAACAGAAAATTATGTGACTATTTTTTACAATTGTCAGGCTCAGCTTTATTTTATCTTTTATTTAAATGAATGTTCGATTGATAGCAATGCTTTCAATTGATTCTTCTAAAGATCTTGCAATAGGCGCCTAGCCGAGCTGCTTAAATGAGCACCAACAAACAGCTGTTGCTCATTCTAGTATCACCATAGACGTCGGATTGTTAGATATATCTATGTTATCTACAATGTAGAGCGGACATGAAATATCTCCAACATGCATTCATAACGCAGACAATATTAGTTCATTCGAAAATGTGTCATTCAATGTTGTATAGTTTGCAGATCTGCCTGTATATTCATCAGAAGAAAGCTTCCAATATGTAATATTTACTCACATTGGACATATGCGCATCAAACAATAATGCAACAACATCTCTCAGCTACGTGAACGTATCAATGAATTGTAACTGAGATGATATCTTGTAGTGTTGATTGTGGACAATTAGTCAGGAAAGGCCTTACGAACAGAGGAGAGCATTCTTGATCAACTGGCAAGCAACTGGTGTTTTATGATATGAGCCTTAGTGTTTTCCATGAACCACAAAATCACAAGATCGCCTGTAGAATCGTTCAGAGGCATGCTGGAATATCACTCTGCTCAGGATCGTTTGTAATGAATTATGAAGATTACTCATGCAAAAAATGAAAGCAAGAATCATAAGTCTGTGATCACAAGATCAATTTTGATATTTTCTTTCATGTCGTCTACAGGCTTTGTTAATGGTCCAATTTCATTCATATTCAAACAGGTGATGTCTCTTATGTGGATCTCACTCTGCGTGAAAATGTAGTTTATACGACATCTACATCAGAAGTTATCTCAAAATAGCGACAGAGAAGTCCTGAGCTAGACCGGCTGTCAGAGTCCAGGGACCTATTTCAATTTGAGGCACCTAACCTTGGGTTTCTAGAAATTACGTGAGTGCATTTCAAAGTTAAGGCTAGGTTCATTAAGATGACCCTAGGTCCCCTAAAGTATCTGAGTTGGTGACTCAGCATCAAGAGAAACTTGTATACGTCATTCGCTTATATTTGTGTTCGTGATATTCGTAGATTTTCGTTACCGACACTCATTTTGCAGTAAATGAAATCTTCTACAAGGGGCTATTTCAATGAAAGTTTGCAACCTTGCTACTTAAAGGTTAGGTACCTAGCGATCTCCCTTAAGGTATTTAACCAAATATCAAACAATTCAATGCCCTTGTTTGTCACGAGGTCAAATAGATATCTCACCTAACGTAATGAAATAAACCATTAAAAGTAAGCCTCGAATTCATGAATGAATCTGGAGACGAATGACGTTCCATTTACTGCAGGATGTTTATTGGAAACAAAATGATTCATGTAAATAAACAAAAACGGATGTTGATCTCAAAATTGGTGATAAAGATCGCCGATGGTTCTCAAGATGGATGGCATAAAGTTCTCGATGACAGACAGTCCATTGGCCACATTTGTAAGAGAGAATAAACTGTAGCTAAAGAAGCGTTTTAAGGTACATACAAACAAAATCGGTTGTTGATCTCAAAATGGGTGATAAGGATCGAATGATTGTCGCTGGTTCTCAAGATGGGTGGCATAAAGTTCTCGATGACAGGCAGTCCATTGGCCACATTTGTAAGAGAGAATAAACTGTAGCTAAAGAGGCGTTTTAAGATAGTTAAATTATCGATGTTTATGAAATCCCACATACAAAAAGCCATGAAACGAAATGAAGGACACTTTCTTTTTACTTCTAGTTGATGTAGTATATGTAAATTGCGTCATACATTGCTTTCAAGTGTGGTTTCAACTGACCACAACTAACCACTTGAGAAACTGAAATATTTGGCAAAATTATCTGTGAAACGTAAGTTTTATATGGTATAAGGTTTATCAAAATTGAACCACAACTTCAACTCGAGAACTTCATCCGAGAATGCATTCTCTTTGTGCAATTATTTTTGAAACGGTCTGCATATTCTTAATTGCCGCATTGTTTTCCTATATCACAAAGAAACCGACCTTGCACCATATAAAGACCATATAGAGGTTAGGTAGCTGATTAGGTAGGTCTAGAGGTACCTTACTCTTTACCTTAAGTTTTACCACCTGACATAAGATTGAAAGAGGCTAAGATGCAAGTACTTTAAGATTTTTCGTTCTTTTCATGATGTGTTAGGTTAGATATCTATTCCGCGTGACAGCCAGAGACAATGAATTGTTTGCTATTTGAATAGATGCTTCAAAGGTGCTGCTTTGAAGTTGTAATACGATTATCCATAGGAATCCGACTTTTCTCTTTGTTTGCTGACTAGAATAGACAACAGCTGTTTGCTGATGGAAATTTCAGCCGCTCGGCTGGGTGCCAATTGCTAGATCCTTGAAAGTGTCAAATCACTGAAACATGCAACAGTTGTAAATTCCTGCCGCATGGCGATTTATTGCAAGTTATTTTGTCAGAATGCTTTCATATCTAAAGAGAAATGACAATGGCCGTGAATATTTACGAAGTTCACAGATAAGCTGCTGGTGCCTTCCAATTGTCAACCACTAGAAGCCGCCATCGTATAGGTACCGTTGTCATGATAGCGCATGTCCGTCCACGACGTTCTCTGTTTTCATTGTCCATGGCCGTTCTAGTCATTTATTATTACAGAGCATCGGATTTCTATGTTCTTATCCACCTTAAGGGAGCATGACATTAGATGCCTAACCGTAAGGTAGTAAGGTTAGGGACCTTGAATTGAAATAGGCCCCTGAGCTAGTGCCACCCTATTTATCTATTGTCCTCTAGACAAGAGAAGACAATAGCATAGATATCTGATCTCTATGAGTCTCACTAATTTGAGCGTCGGATGTCTGTGGCCGTGCCAATAGCACACATGGGTTTCAGGTTCTCTGGGCACAAGCTACACATCAATAGCAGACTGCGAAGTGGTTGGTCCACAGAATTAGATTGTTTAATCGTATCACTTTGCTAAAAGTGCAAACTGATTCAAAACAATGGCACATGCAGGAACTTACTAAGTGGGCAAAAAGAAATTTTTAATACCTTACAGAGATAGGAAAAATAGTCGTGCGTCGCTTGCGGATTGCTCTGAATTCCTTTAAAATGCTCCAATCGCAACGGTTCTTTCAGATTCGAAGAATTCAGATCATTGCGCAAAAGTCTTCTCGATAATGTTAGGCCCTCCGATCATTTTTAAAAAAAGTTAGCAGGCGCATGAAAAAACGTTCACAAACTTCTCTGTAGAACTTGACATCGTCTGTGTCTATTTGCTGTGTGATCCGGTTGATAACAGTCACTGAAACTTTGCACAATTTGGAGTGTTTAATGTTGAACTGGCTGCTCAATGTTCGATTGCTATGGTATTTAGTCAGGAGATTGTGCCATTTCAATAACGTTACATGTTCCAATGCTTCCCTTCTAGTCAAACGGAAGAAGAGACGACCTGTCTAATTCTGTGGGTTGGTCACTTTTAGGAAGATTTCAAGCCTTAAAGTGATAGCCACATAGAGACGTTGTAAAACTCCTGCGCTTGTTTATGGCTGCCGTGCATTGTTATCCTGTTATCTTAACAGCACAAAATTGTGGAAACTCTTATCATGTCTATAAATCTTCTACGAAGATGATCAGCAGACATTTCAAGAGTCGTAAACATTTTTGTTGCTTCGATGGTTAGGATAATTGTTTACATTCACTCAAACATGTCGACGCCAGGAGGCTTCTACCGATCTTAACGTGATCAAACTCCAGGGAAAACACATCGTCTGCTTATCATGCTGTCTGCTGGGTTGTTAGAATTACGATTCGATTCCGAGGTAAAATGAATGAGAGTCTTTGTAAATCATTGAAATCGGAATTGAAGCTTCCATGTGTGGAAATCATTGGATCTCGAATTCATTACGTCGACGGAGGATTATGAGACGAATTCATGTAAAGAAGATGCTGCCAAAATTATTGAAAGCAAAGATAGATATGAACCTTATTTATACGAGAGCACATAAACCCTATTACGACCGGGGGCACTTTCATATCAACTTCTTTTTATATAATATAGAATAGAATAGAATAGCTTTATTAGTTCACTGCTTTACAGATTCTGTGAACCTTACAGAATTTATATACGAGGACAATATCGAAAAGGTAAAGAGATGCAATGGTATAATACGCCGATGAATAATGATGTGCACAAAAAGAAAAAATGTTAAAATAGCAAAAGACTATTTACAATACTTGATAAAAGAATTACCAAATCGGGCTGTTTTGGCAGTAGGAGGGTAAAAGGATGATGATGATGACCGAGTACTCACACCACGAACATGTCTGACATTGAGGATTTCCCTGAGAGGATGACTGTCATTTGCACAGATTGACACCAAAAGGTTTTGACATGAATTGATGCCCGACATTAACACATCAGTATCAATCTCAGAAGAACCTATGAGACGCAATATTCTTTTCTCGACATTGACAATACGATTCATCAAATATTGCGAGGCATTACAAAACGTAGGGAACGAAAACGTTAGCAATGACCGGATAAAGGCAATGTAACAATGAATCAATAAGTTTTTATCACAACCACCTAAAATATAATATATAATAATATATATATAATATCCTAAAATAAGTCAGATAGAAGCTTAATTTTTAGTGTCTTTTAGGTTGAAGATATCCTGAAATTTCAGTAAAATTTTGGGCAAAATTGACCCACTGTAAGGTCAGTTTTAAAGGTTATTTTTAAAGGCATTTTTCAAAAAACTGATGGTTTCCATTTAGAGTAACATTGATTATTATTGTAATGTTACATTCTAATAATCAATAATTATAATGTTTCTGTATCACATTTACATAATATTTATGCATGTGCAATTCCAGATTGTTAACAAATACTGTGAACACTCTTCTTATCTCCCAAAATAAGTGCATGTACATGTAATGTAGGCTACATGTACATAATATACATACATGTATATAGTATAGGCCTATGAAGTTTTGGTGCGAATTTTTTAGATATGAAACCCACAGAATTATGCAAAATACATATCACCATTCGAAAGATTTTATTCGGAATGTCTTTTTAACGAATAAGTTATTAAAACGAGACATTTGTAAGGATAGAAAGATGCAATAATGCATGCAAAGACATTATTTACCGAATTTCTTTGAATATGAGACGCCCTTGAATAAGGGACGCATGTACAAAAAATAGACTGCTATAGACATATTACATGCAGGCTATTGTAATGTGGTAGCTACATCCGCCTCAGCGATTATTAGGCCTACTTATCTTAGTAAAATTTGTTGTACGCATGTTGTTAGTAAAATAGTAAAACGCATGTTGTACATACGTACATGCAGGCCTACTTAAGGTTACTTCATCTACCATTTAAGGAGGCATTATACGGTAGCTTCCTTTGCATTTGGAGTCATACACCAGTCGGTAACTTTGCTGGAAATAGTACTTGATTATCGGTATTTTCGTTTCGGTAAATTCAGATCTAGTCTACATGTATAGTGGCCAACATGTACTGATATATGAATGTATTAGATGAGTCTACAAGATATGCTACTACAAACCATAAAACTCCTTTCATTTCCAAAATATCTGAATTATGATAAAGCGTATATATGTAAGAAAAATTACTGGCGAAATTTGCCCATGACATAGGCCTAAGTGAGGAATGCAAAGGTTACCTAAGAGAATATTAGCAAAAAAACTAAGACATCTTTTTCTAATGAAAGAATGAAAACTTGAACATTTGCAAATAAGAGACGCCCTTGAATAAGAGACGCCCCTGAGTAAGAGACGCATCAATCAGGGATCTGAAAAAAATAAGAGACGCGTCTCTTATTCAAAGAAATACGGTACGTTCAAATTGGTAATTATAGTGATAAATTTAACGTAGCATATTAAACTTATATTAACATGTAGATATGCTTGAGTAAAAATTTGCACAAATACTTTAGTTCTAATGAACAATTTTGAAGAGTCAAAAAATATACATAAATTCATAAAAAATGCAAAAAATTGAAAATTCAATTTTTAAATAATTCTTTTGAATGATTGGATCATGCTAAACAGGCACTACCATTCAAAAAAAAGAATAGACTCGAAATATGCTGTAGCCATGTTTTCAAACAGTTTTGTCCATCAGAACATGGAAAATCTGAGGGGGGCACCCCCGGTCCTACGACGCTAAAAATCCTTCCATTTGTGCAATTCCAATCACATCCCTCTGTGCTCAGTGTTCAGCAGGAATGCGGAGTGTGAACATTTTGACAGTTTGACGGACCCACAGAATTAGATTGTTTAATCGTATCACTTTGCTAGAAGTGCAAACTGATTCAAACAGATGGCACATGCAGGAACTTATTAAGTGGGCAAAAAGAAATTTTTAATACCTTGCAGATATAGGAAAAATAGTCGTGCGTCGCTTGCGGATTGCTCTGAATTCCTTTAAAATGCTCCGATCGCCACGATTCCTTCAGATTCGAAGAATTCAGATCATTGTGCAAAAGTTTTCTCGATAATGTTAGGCCCTCCGATCATTTTAAAAAAAGTTACTAGGCGCATGAAAAAACGTTCACAAACTTCTCTGTAGAACTTGACATCGTCTGTGTCTATTTGCTGTGTGATCCGGTTGATAACAGTCACTGAAACTTTGCACAATTTGGCGTGTTTAATGTTGGCTGCTCATTGTTCGATTGCTATGGTATTTAGTCAGGAGATTGTGTCATTTCATTAACGTTACATGTTCCAGTGTTTCCCTTCTATTCGAACAGAAGAAGAGACGACCTGTCTAATTCTGTGGACAGGCCACTCATGGACATAGAGCGTGCACGCTACCACTACCGGCGTCACAACGTGTCGGTTATCACCAGGGATTATCAAAAATTGTTTGAATTTCAATTAATTGATTGTTCAGTTTCCAATTTCAATTACATATTAGTTGATTGCATCAATTTCTTAAGTTAATCAATACTGACACTGCATGAAATGAGATAGCGATGAATCAGATTGTCACACAAAAAGAGGATTCAGTTATGGAAGGATAAAGAAAGCACTTTCTTGGTCATTCAAGAATCACCGTCGATAAAATATCAGTGGGAGGTCACCTCATGTCATCAAACAAAATGTGCTACGTCGTCTGTGAACACCGAGAGTTGCGGTGTTATCAACTACAGATAATATTGCTGTATAATATTATGTGTAATTATCTGTACATTAAAACGTCTGTAGGCCCATATTTATTCTACCCAGACATCATGTTACTGATTACTAGAAATAAGTAGTATGAATCCAGTCAAAAACGACAAAGTAAATGAGTTTCCGCGTTAAGTCAGCTACAAATGACAACACTGTCTTGCGCATTATTTTAGAGTTTGTCAATTTTGAAGTCATCGTCTTTTATGATCATTTATCTCTCCGTGTTGTCTTTTGCGCCTTAATTGTGACTTAGTGTGATTCGAAAGAATTGCATTCATTCGAAAGTATAGCATTCAAAGTTATTCAACCGGACCATCAATGAAAAAAATATACTATTGCACTGTTTGCCTGCAATTAATTCTGTGAACATTGATATTACTATGAAAGATGTGCAAGCTTGACACCTGCGAGGAACGTACAGAGAT
This sequence comes from Prostheceraeus crozeri, assembly GCA_907163375.1. Taxonomy (NCBI): domain Eukaryota; kingdom Metazoa; phylum Platyhelminthes; order Polycladida; family Euryleptidae; genus Prostheceraeus; species Prostheceraeus crozeri. Next base: position 75,247 of record CAJQUW010003502.1, read on the forward strand.
CCTTCCTATATTTCCAGGTATGGGGAATACAAGAGGAAATCGACTCGGATCTCAAGGAGGAGAAATGAACTATGTTCCGTCACCAACGGATATTAATATCGAACAAGAACAGAGAAAAGGCGGTAATTCTGCCGCCCAACTCTTGCAGCCTAAACTCGGATTGTTTCTCAATCTTGTATTAATTTTCCGCGTCTATAACCAATAGGCTTGCAACGAATATGTGATGTGGGATTGCCTCACATCGACTCGTATAGGCCATGCCATAGTGACTGCGACAATTCCTTCGTTTCCACGCTCTCATTCTCAAAACATTCATTTGCGCCATTATTTCTCCCATGAGACGTCCTGCAATGTTAGACTTTTTCATGTCACCAATGATCTGAACTCAAACTTGTAGATACTCACCCGACTGGTTTACACTCACAGAAAGCATCAAAGGCTTTTTCCCAGCAGGGAAACGGTTAATTGGTTAGAAGTTACTGCTTTGGAGAATTTGTTTATTGGAAAAATATGTCCCTTTATGAATTGAATAAATAGTTAGTTGCAAATTAACCAATTTACCATAGAGCGCCCAATATCAGTGATACCAGGGACATCTACACTGTAAACTCTAGGGCACGAAATTTCGCTTGAATTAGGCACGAAATTTAGGCATCAATTCTAACCAACACAAGGCACGAGTAGGCACGAAGTTCATAGTTCCGAGTTCGTGCCCAATGATTTTTCCTTCGATTTCATTGGAAAAACAAATATTTGGTTTGGTGCCTATTAGTGCCTATTGGCGCCTACTGGTGCCTCGAAGCACTAGAAAGGCACGAACTAGGCGCTAACTGGTACGAAATTTCGACTTCGTGCCTGACTTAGTGCCCTACAGTTTACAGTGTATGATTAATATAAGATATCTAGGGGACGTTCAACTCCCATACCATGTACTGGACTGGTGGCCAGTTCATGGTATGGGAGTTGAACGTCACTTAGATATCTTATATCATAGATATCCCTGGTAATACCAGGGTAATGCGAAAATATCAATCAGACACTTTGTCTTCATTTACTGTCATGTCCTTGACAATACATCACGGATTATGCAACACCGACCATTATCAGGGTCTTCTAAGCGTAAACAATGAGGTGAGAAGAATAGACTATCGTGAACAACGTGCGCTATCCTATAGATATATTTTCCCGTAGACAAGGGCCGCCTTAGTTTATACTCACGTGTCTACGGAAGCCCAAGAAACCCGTTGTTGGTTATTATCTTCCATCAGCGGGGAGAGCTTGCACTTTGCCTCCCCGTTGATATAAGAACCAACAACTGGATTTCTGGGCTTCACAAATGATTTTGAGAAAAGAAATCCAAAACACTCCAAGTTATGTTGATTTAAAAATATAATTTACAGGCATAATACGACGAAATCATTTACAGACAAACTTACGTTGTTTAAGTATTGCTTTAAGTTCTAATTGAGCACCTGATCGCTGTGCACCAGTACCTAATGTCCTCACATGATTAACTAATGATTATTTCAGAGATTGGTTTCATGAAATTGTGGAGCAGATATCCCATTTCTATCTTTTTCTATCTTGAAATTATTAACATGGACTTCTGAATTGCTTGTCATTATCTTACCATATTCATGACATTTTGCATTGCATAATATTAACCATGTGTACATAGGCGATCAATAAATTGTCATTTGATGATAATGCATTTGTTTTTGTTGATGGTGTATTGTACACTGTTGTGCAAGGAACGGTTCACCATTATGACGTTAGTTTTGACTTCAGCAAAAATGAATAAAAATTGGCATTATCTGGAGTCACAGCATGTCAAATCTATTCATGAAAATTGAGACAAAATCGAATCGGAAGTGTTTCCTGAACATACTTGTGAATGGTCAGTGGTTCATGAAGACGATTGTAATTCAATGGTGGGCCACCAATTTTAAAAGGTAGTAGTATGGACTTAATATTCTTTTATTCCGTACTTTTGATGGTGCGCACATGGGTGCTGTACCGTACGTGCATAGTGGTCATATTACATAACAAGATTTTACATGTAAATGTATACAGCAGTATTGTACGCAGCTAATTTGTTTAATATTAAGGAATCATAATTTACATTCTACAATTCATTTGAGTATTGGCGATCGAATAGGCCTATAACAAATCATGGAAGCTTTTCTTTTGTGTAGTTAAACGGCAATTTTACTTTTTTGGTGATTTGACCGACATTACCTTATTTCATCAAAAGACAACAGTCTGTAAGTGCAGTGCAACTATCCGCCTGAAAGTTTCATGCTACATGTACAGCTCATTTAACTTTTAGTTAATGGTTTTGTAAATTCTAAGGAGGATCCCTCACCCTTAAGCCGGATTCACAATGGCGTGTACGTACACATGTGCATAGTTCACAAGGGCTTGTGTCCACGCACAGCAGTGTTGTGTGTAAGCATAAGAATCTTTAAAAACACACAGGCAGTTACTGGTTCATAATTGAATGTGCACACACAAGAGTGAAAACCAATTAGATTTCTCCTGACAGGTAGCTAGAGGCTTTGTTTGTAGTGATGCAAATGGAAAACTTTGAAATTCATTTTTCGGTGATTGACGTTTTTTCCTTTGTTTTGGAGACTTATTATAGTCGTTTGAAAAGAATATGTAATATTCAAAGTCCGAAAACTTCTCTATCATCCTTGTATGTTAACTTTTGGTACCAACTGCACCTTTTCCATGTCTATTTCAGATCTTTCCAAATGAATTTCAGACACTAGATGGATTTCAGATTTCTCTAGCTGAATTTCAAATATCTGTCGCAAGCTCAACTTTGAAAAGATCTTGAATTCAACTGGAGACCTCCAATTCATCTGGATCATATCTGAAATTCATTTGGGCAGATCTGAAATCGATTTGGAACTATCTGAACCATCTGAACTAGAAATGGAGGGTGTGTATCCTCAACGAAGATATCGGACGATGCGCCAGAAGTTTGAAGCTATCATAGGTATTATTTTACTCATCACAGATATCTTTAGTTTCCAAATATCTCACGAGTTTGCAGTATTTATATCTTTCAATATGGTCGCTCATGACTGTGTGCTTATACTTCATCACACGTTCATCAAAACATGGAGAATTTGGATCACCATGATCAATGCTGCATAATAAAGCTTAACTTTTAAGCTAACAATTAGCAAACTCCAAAATAAAGTACTTGCTCCAGATCTTTCACATTGTATGAAATATACCCCTATTGTAAAGCAAGATTCACGTTATCCCAAACGGTGTCTGTGTGATAATTAAAAATGATAACCATTTAATACAAGTCAGCATGGTGGCAAAGGAATGTTCAAAAATCCGCGGACGGAAATCGTATTGCTACGATCGCTTTAATCAAAATAATGATAAAATCAAGAGTTTTAGACCCAATTTATTGGTACGCATCTGCCTCGGCAGTTGAAGCGCTCAAATCATAGTGCCTATCAAAAAAATCAAAACTTTCAAAATTTTCCATAATTTTCCACGGAAAATTTTCATCACTACTTCTTTGTAACTAGTTTGACTTCATTTATATCTCATCATGGTCCCCGTCACATCATACACCAAAAAAGTCGCTGCTGTTATAGCTTTGATTCTGCACCGAGTCAAGAAATTGAGCAAGAAAAAGTGCCGTCGATGGATAACTCGTCCAGCGTTTCAGCTTCGCATGGAACTCAGTGAATTTAATCAATTGATTCCCCATTTGCGATCCAACGATCCTGAAATGTATTTCTCCTATCTTCGCATGAGTCCTGCAAGATACAGTCATCTCCTATCCTTGATCGAAGACAAATTATCAAAATACAGTATGCGCTTACCCTTCTCGCCAAGTGAAAGACTTACCATGACATTCTTGGCCACCGGCTGTTCGCAGCAAGAACTTGCCTTCCGTTTTCATCGTGGCAGGTCAACGATTTCTAACATATTAAGTGAAGCCTGTAGTGTTATATGGAACATCTTCTCTTCGTTCTACGTGACATTGCCCACTTCAGAACAGGAATGGTTTCAGGTCTCTGAAGGATACCGAGTAAAATGGAATTTCCCACATTGTATCGGAAGCATAGATGGCAAACATTTTGCACCTCCCAAAGGTCGAAGTGGGAGTGAGTCATTTTCACATCAATCATTCACTGTTTTCAAGTTGTTCGGTGATCACTGCTGGTACACAAATAAACACTGGACAGCAGTACTCTAAAATTGGTCGCAAAATTCCTTTGTAGACAGCTATTAGCTCACTTTTACTTAAGAAAAATCTCAAAACTCTTATATAATGAAGTCTTTGAGAAAACGAGCTGTCAAAATGGCTCTTCCATGATAAATCATTTGACCAAACATTTGACACCAAGAATTTTGTGCTTACTGACATGCTGAATATCAGGAATACAAAAAGGTTCACGATCTGTTGACTTTCTGATGAACAAACACTTTGACTTCGACCTGTTAATAAGGAGCTTGAAACTTTCTGCCTAAGATATAATGCTATTATGCTCAGCCAAAACATGACGATTGTCTTCATTTTTAAAAAGAGGAATACACACAGTGACATCGTCCACAAACTTGATCATCTTGCACATTTCAATAGTGTGCAATAGTCTTTAAGCCTGCAAGTACAATATTAAAGAGGTGATGACATTCCATGCCAAAAATTATGACTCTAGGCGTAGTACTTTTCGTTTAATCAGAGAAAACATAGAAAACTTCATTTTAGCCAAAAACTGCAATCTGCGTCCCATTGGATTTACATGTGTTTTTCTTTGATACTGTCTGACACGAAGAGGAATTCACTAGAACTCGGCAGATGCGCAGATTCGTAGTAGGCATAGGGTGCACATCATTATGTAAAAGTCTCACTTTCGGCCTCGTTCCCTGCAGAAGCTCGTTCTGGCTGGCGGACTATCAGCTGATCAAAATTATTTCATGATGATGATGGATTGCAATGATCATACTCACGTGAGGAATCGAATAACCAACATTGAATCTAATGCACCTCTCTTGCATATATCTTGTTTAGACATATTTACACTTTTTTGTACATGAATCCTGTACAGTGATTATATTGATGAAAATATTTCTCTATATCTAAATTCTAATATATTTAATATTAAAAATTCATTCATTGATTCCCTTAAATGAGTGGAAGTCGACAATACATTGAATCATAAAAAGACATCAATAAAAACAAAGCTAAGTTAAAATAAATTCCAGTTCACTTAGGGTTCATTGAATTGATTACTTGCAATTCATTTTTGACATGCAAAGGCTAAAGCTAACATCGAATTTCTTGAGAGAATTGACTGCGAGAGTGAATTGGATCTTTTAATATTTTGCGAAATGACATGAGACGTGCGTTGACCGAATTGTCAAAATTGCTTAGCAACCGAATCGTCAGAACAAGGACCAAAAAACAATCATAATCAGCTTTTCGCATTCTTTTGTTTACAAACTTCCATTATGTATTCATGCTGTTTCAAGACGTCTCAATGCCACGTGCATGTAAATGCCTCAATGACGGAGCAGTTTTTGATATTGAATGCACTTTTCCGCATTATAAATGTGTTGGAATGTTCTCGGCTTGTTTAGTGAAGAGAACAACATACTCAAGTCATCAGCAAGCTGTTGTTAACAAGACGTGAAGTCTTGTCAATGATTCTTGTCATCCCTCAAGAGATGAAGGCGAACAGTGAACAAAACTTTTAGCAGCATTGCTTGAAACAAGCGATGTACGTTGACCAACTCAGAATCTTGTCCGTCTAATTTTGTGACCAGAGATGATTGAAATCATAGAAAGATAGCATAAAATGTTCACTTTTGTGCCCCTACTTGTTGTAAATTTGTTTTGCCTCAATTGCTCAATGGTGATGATCCAAAGTTGATTTTTTTCCTTTTGTATCAACAACTAGACTCACAAATGCTGTATTTTCTAAAACTGTAAACTCTAGGGCACGAAATTTCGTTTGAATTAGGCACGAAATTTAGGCATCAATTCTAACCAACACAAAGCACGAGTAGGCACGAAGTTCTTAGTGCCGAGTTCGTACCCATTTATTTTTCCTTCGATTTCATTGGAAAAACAAATATTTGGTTTGGTGCCTATTAGTGCCTACACTGTAAACCACCACCTCCTAAAATCGAAGAAACCTGCATCCTAAAGCGCGACACACTAGAATTTTAGGAGGTTGCGTGAAATAGAATGTTGACATACTAAAGAGAACAATAACCCTAGTGCGCTGGCCTCCTAAAACACTTTGCTTTAGGATTTTTTTATTAGTTACGAATAGTGTCTTGCTTTAGTGTGTGATTTAGGAGGTGCTGGTTTAGAGTGTAGTGGCACCTACTGGTGCGTCGAGGCACTAGAAAGGCACTAACTAGGCGCTAACTGGCACGAAATTTCGACCTCGTGCCTAAATTAGTGCCCTACAGTTTACAGTGATTAGGAAAGTTAAAACATCACTTCTAAGTTGCAAAATGTGCAGCGGTTAGAAGACAACTTTTGGAGGACAAAGGCTAATTAAAAAATATGTCCCAAATCAATGTAAATGCAATCATAAATTATAGTCGGGTTAAAGCTACGGCTCATGCGCTTTCACATGATAATAGCCTTTCACAACGAAATTTCTTCCGAAGGATGCTTGGGACAGGCTTTTTTTGGCACTTTTTCTGCCTTGAGATAAATTTTTCATGAAGAATACTTTGTTAGATTAATTTGAATTTATCATGACCGAAAAAAAGGAGATTCTAAGGATCAAGATGGTCCAGAACTAAAGATTTTGCAGACAAAAGACACGCTTTTTGACAAATGTTGCTATATAAAATGGATTTACCCCACAAATGTCTGACATTATGGTACGTTTATCTTAATTGTAATCGGGTTGAAATGATTGCTTACACGAACATTGCGTTTATGCAAATGGGTTTCTTAAATGAGCATTGAAAAGTTGCTGACTTCTGAAAATGAGCAAGATTTCACTTTCGTGCCAAGCTTTGACACTTTCAAGTTTCAGATTAGGAAGATTGTAAGTTGGTGTAATATCAAATAACTTAAAAGTTCCATAACATTTAGCTGAATGGTTTGGCATTACACTTCATCCATAGAGTAGGGATATATAGGAAGAGTGTCGACTCAAACAAGTATCTGTACACAGTGAAAATTTTTATATCAAAAGATTCAGTTTTTTGGGGAGAACACGTTCCCGTGGTCAAAAAATTATTTGAGCTCTTTTGAAAAAAATTAAAATTTGCCAATTTATATACTACCAAGATGACCCTCCTATATGAGTAGTATGAAACAAGTTGGATATCAAAAGGAATGAATATTTGCTAATAAGCATCCTAATTAAGTGGAAATTAAGCTGATTATCAAGGGAATTTCATTAATTGTATTATAATGAAAGTCTTCATGAAAAAGTCGCGATATTATTCGTGCTTTCTTGGCTGAAATTTCAAGTTTCTAATTCAATTTTCACCGGCATGATTTTATGATTCACTAAATTAATGTTTCACTTCTTGAATCTGAGTGGACCCATTTACATCTTTCGAAGTTGAATGAAGTCATTGTCTTTGATTATGTTATTTTGCTGTGCCAGTGGCAGGTTGCTTTTCAATGATCACGCTTAAGAAGATTCTCTTGAAGTTCAACATGAAAGCAATAGCAGGTTAGTTGCTAATTTAACAAACATTGCCTCTCCAAGGCTGTCATGAGACGGACAATCTGTAATATAATATCATTTCCTTCTGCTTTGCTATCATGATCAGTCAATTCCGTTGTAATTTCTTCAAAGCTGCATAAATGCGAATGTCTCATGAGAAACAATTTCGACTGTATTCCCCTCGAGTTCATTTAATAAAATTGAAAGTGTATACACATTGGGGATTTAATAAATGCGGAGTTACCACTCTACCTAACATACCTACTCTATCATCCAATAGGAAAGCCAATTGCTTTCGTAGCGTATAAACACAAACAATAGTGATTTCGTACATTTTGTTATTCTCCTTTTGTATATCGGTTTCGTATTCAAAATCAGCCAACTTTCGTACTCTACAGTTTACAGTGTGCGCTTACTTTACTTACTTTGTGAACATTTATGATGAAAATGTGACAATATAACATTTTCAGTGAAAAGAGTCATGATTTTGTGACAACTTAACGAAATCACTCATTTTTTCTAGTCCGCTGATTTTGATTAACAGTATGTCAACAGAGAGCTCAGAAAATGCTCGTTCTCCGTGTGTTTGATTCATTATCATACTCACATGTTTTCTTATTGAAAAATTGTGATTTGTAAATTGAGCGATTTTTATACTTTGAGCACTGCTTAGCAAATACAATAACGGATACAAGTCTATCATAGCTGATTTGAAAGGTTAGAATGCAAGCTCTCGAAGAATGTGTGGCATGTTGATGTTGGACGCGATTGGGAGAAATAAGAATCGATTGACAGTGAAATTTAGGTGGTCCGTTTTCTATCATCAGTTCTGTAAGTGATGGAAAAAAATGAAAAAATATCAAAAAGTTTGCTTTTTCTTTCTTCTTTCAATAACTTTCTTATGAGCAATGATAAATGCCACAATGTCCAGAAAGTTACACTACAAAATTGCAGAGGTCACAATTCTCAAATAAGCCTTCACCTTGCCCACTATATAACTTGATGCATTTACGGCATCGTTTAAATAATAAGTCGGAAAAAAGTTGGAAATTATAATCCAGTAGAATTGCAGCTCAAATTTTGTAAAATTTGGGTGATAATTATGTTATCACTTTTGTGCGGATTCGTGCACAGTATGTAATAGATATCATCTACTTTTGGTTTTAGTTTTTTGCTTTGCTGAGACGAAGACACCATTTTGCTTGATGATTATTCCCAATATGATGGATTCGGACTGCTGAAAATGCGTACCGCTCTACTCTTCCTAATTCTAGCCGTAGTCAAAAGGAACGAAATGATCGATTGTCTTCAGCATTCTACAAAATATGCATACAAATTATTTGACTATTTCTAATGAGGTCGTCAACAGGAACTTGGTCAGGACGATCGCGTTTCGACCGCTTAATCCTGGACGCTCAAACCCGACCAAGCGCGGTCCTGTACATTTAAGATGCACAGCCTCAAAAATTAAATTTATAATAGAGAAAGATTAGCATCTACATGTATTAAAAAAATAGAGTCACTATTGACTGAAATGTACCTCAGGCATTTGAAAGAAGGACAGAGTCCAGCCAGTAGAGGTCAAGAGGCGGGGACATAATCCACCTTCAACTCAAGACGTGCTGCAAAAACAATTCAACGTAGCAAAGTGCGTCAAGGTAACAAAGTTAAAAAAAATAAGCTAATGACTAGTTAATTTTCAATAGGTACAAAATATGATTTAAAAGAAAATTTTTATATCCTAAAATGTCTAAAAATTCAAAAAATGCTTACTAGAAGGACATTAACAGAAGGAATTAAGCGTGAATAACTGCACAATTTGGCGCGATTTTGACCCTCAAAAATCTTTCTTCACCTCTGCTCGAATTGGTATTGAGATGAAGCATTAGATCATCTCATGAGGTCGAGACATTCACTGAAGCT